>LVTN01003636.1:0-12930 GCA_001649415.1 Musa itinerans
ATCCACCATTGGTATTGGGTACTTCTCCATGGCGGTGATGCCATTTCAAGCTCGGCAGTCGATGCACATCCGTCAAGTTTCGTCCTTCTTGCGTACAAATAGCACCAGTGAGGAATAGGGGCTGCAACTTGGCTGAATAACTCCTGTTTGGAGCATCTCTTTTACAATCCTTTCTATTTGATCCTTCTGGAGATGTAGATACCAATATGACCGAGTATTTGCTAGAGGTTTGCTTGGAAGAATCGTTATAGAATGATCATGCCGACGGGTAAGAGCTACCCTTCTCGGCTAATAAAACATATCTGAAAATTCAGCAAGCAAAGGAAGTAGGTTTGGGTCTTCAAATTCTGTTGGCTCGCTCTTAGTTTGCTGCTTAAGTTGTACCAAAAAGTTTTTATATGCTTTGTACATAACCTTCTCCATTCGTAGTGTGCAAATCATCGTTATGTTGCCCCCACGTTTCCCGTGCAGTATCACATATTTCCTCTTACTATAAAATTTCATAATTAGTTTCACAAAGTTTCAAGAAACATCACCTAATGTTGTTAGCCATTTGATGCCGAGTACGGCCTCATAATCATCAAAAGGGAGGAGGAAGAAATCTGCAATTATCTCTTGATCCTGCAGCAATAGTTTCACCCACAAGCACCTATGATCACATTGCAAAATTCGTCCATCAGCGACCTTAACGTCAAACCTGCTATAATTCTCAATAGGTAAGGCCATCTGGACAGCATCCTTACTGTTCATAAAATTATTAGTGCTCCTGGTGTCAATAAGAACGGTGATAGGTTGTTGCTTCAGAAGTCCTCCCACTTTCACCGTTTGCGGGTTCGCGTAATCGGCAAGCGCATGCATTGTAATATCAACCGACTGTTGTTCTTCATCCGCGACCTCTTCCTCATGCTCTTGGACCTCCTCCTCTATGTCTTCAAGAGGTTCAATCAGTAGGAGGTGGCCCCTTTTGCAGCAATGATCGTGGTTACATGGCTCGTTGCAATGCTAACAAAGACCCTTTGCTGATCGGTCATGTAGTTCTTCTCTTGTCAATATTTTTGGCAGCAAAGGATGGCTGGGAGCAGAAGGAGATTTATATGCCATGGGCCTAGGAGAGGTTCTCATCATTTGAGCATTTTTGTTGAGCCGTTCATCTTGTATTTAGGCGAAAGAAATCGCAGCTGTCATGGTACGGGGCTGCCGCGCCTTAACCTCCCCTTTTATCTTTAGAATCGCAGGAATATTCAATGAACATTCCTAACAATTGATGGTCAGTCCAATCACGAGCAAGGTAGGATAGCTTCTCAAACCTAGTTTGGTACTCTTGAATTGTAGAGGTTTGTCGAATCTTTGCGAGTTGGCCATCGATATTTTCATACTCCGTAGGTCCGAAACAATTCAGCAGTGTGTTCTTAAATTGATTCCACGTTGGAGCCCCATAATTGGATTCTAGCTAATCATACCATTGAATTGCATCTCTTTTAAGGTGGATGATAGTAATTTCCACCATAGCATCATCCGATGTTTGGTAGTTGTAAAAAGTAACATTCGGTGCGCGAAATCCACCCCATCAGGTCTCCTTCTTCCCATCGCGGGAAGTCCACCCTCATGCATGGCTGAAGCATGTCCGAGGGCTGTCCCTCCTCTGGAGGTCTCTCTGAACTCTCTCCTCACTAAAATTTGGTTAGACTCGGTGGTTGTTCAATTCTAAATTCTGTAAACAAAGCGCGCAATTTGTCCTCCAAGCACGATTCAAGCCGCGATTCAATTCAAGATTCCAATGCTTCAAATTTGGCATCAATTGGATCTTCAGAAGCCGTAGCATATGCTTCTAGATTAGAGATGTCCCTATCTTTTTTTTGTTGATGGGTTAATGGCATGGGGTGGTGGAAGGTTCGGAAAAATTGAGGATCACGGAAAGGTACTGCAGCAGGTTTATATGTCTAAAGTGTTGAATCTCGGATTTTGATGATGAAGTCAATTGTCATTTGTTATCTAATCCATATATTGAGATAAGTATGCAGGATTAACTATGATGAAAGTAAGACATGCAGCAGCAGTTGTGCCGGAGTCAAGACTATGATCACGTTGGGAGTTCGAGAGTTCGACAGAAGTTCGGACGGTCGTTCGAGGTTCTGCGGGA
The DNA here is from genome assembly GCA_001649415.1 of Musa itinerans. Classification (NCBI taxonomy): domain Eukaryota; kingdom Viridiplantae; phylum Streptophyta; class Magnoliopsida; order Zingiberales; family Musaceae; genus Musa; species Musa itinerans. The sequence continues at coordinate 2,141 of LVTN01003636.1, forward strand.
ACAAATCCGAGAAGTCCAGGAGCTTGCCAAAGAAGCTTGTCGGAACTTGCCAAGTGGATCGTCGCAAGTCCAGGAGTTTGCCGGATGTCTGTAGGAGCATCGCCGAAGGTTCGTCGGATGTATGTCGGAAGATCGCCAGAAGCTCGCTGGAAGAAGCGATTGACGCACCGGAGCAAATTGCAGTAAATGTCTTAAAAAATAACGTAGTTAGCACGTTGATTAAGTTAGAAATGGGAGGTGATCCCATTAACTTAATCTTGGGGCAATTGGGCCCCTGACAGACCCAAATTTAGCCGAATGGATGAGCCCATTCGGACCCAGATTTCTTGGCCAACTGTGGCACCGCTTGGGTCAGCGGTGGCACCGCCTAGGTCTCAGTCTCTGAGCTAGGTTGGGCGGTGCAACCACCCCTGATAGGCGGTGGAACCGCCCCTGTTAGGAGGTGGCACCGCCTAGGGCTCAATCTCCGAGCTTTGGTAGGCGGTGCAACCGCCAAACCCTAGAATTCCGGGAATTAAAAGTTTTGAGCTCGGAATTCAAGCTGGGTTTGGGCCTATAAATACCCCACCCTTTCAGTAATGAAAGGGCACCCAAAACCACCGAAATCCTGATCTTACTCTGTGACTTTTAGAGCTCAAAAGTGTTGTATAAGTTGAAAGTTCTCTTCCCTCTTTTATGGCATATAGATAGGGGGAGTTAAGGTTAACTCCGTCATCAATTGCTTGTCATCATAAAAAAGGGGGAGATTGTTGAATCTCAAATTTTGATGATGAAGTTAATTGTTATTTGTTTATCTAATCTATATGTTGAGATAAGTGTGTAGGATTAACTACGATGGCAGTAAGACATGCAACAGGTGTTGAGCCGGAGTCAAGACCAAGATCACGTTGGGGGTTCGAGAGCTCGTCGAAAGTCCAGACGGTCGTCGGAGGTTTTGTGGGAACAATCCGAGAAGTCTAGGAGCTTGCCAAAGAAGCTCGTCGGAATTCGCCAAGAGGATTGTCGCAAGTCCAGGAGTTTGCCGGGAATCCGCCGGAGCATCGTTGAGGGTTCGTCGGATGTTCACCGGAAGTTCGCCGGAAACTCGCTGGAAGAAGCGATTGACGCACTAGAACACAATTTGCAGTATTAATATATTTATTGTCATAGTTAGCATAAAGATTAAGTTAGGATTGGGAGGTGATCCCATTAACTTAATATGGTGCCAACTAGGCCCTTAATAGACCCAAACTAGGCCGAATGGATCAGCCCATTCGGACCCAGAATTCCTGGCCGGCAGTGGAACCGCCAGGGTCGGTGGTGGCACCGGCCTGGAGACTCAGTCTCCCAGGAGTTCTGGGTGGTTGAACCGCCCCTATTAGGCAGTGGTACCGTCAGCAGTTATTACTGCCAGTGGTGGTACCGCCTGAGCTCGGTTTCTGAGCGAAGTCAGGCAGTAGTACCGCCTAGACTGAGCGATAGTACCACTCAGTGACAGTTGACAGGCGGTAGTACCTCCCAGTTATGGCGGTGGTACTGCTAGGACCCCGGAAATCCGGGAGATGACTTTTGAGCTCCAAATTCAAACTGATTGGGGCCTATATAAACCCCACCCTTTCTTGCATGAAAGGGTACCGAAAGCTTGCTTTTATTATGAGTATTTGAGAGCTTAAAAGTGTTGTAAAAGGCTAGAAGTTCTTCTCCCTCTTTCTTTCTAAGTGTTGAGCACTAAAGAGAGGAGTAAAAATCTGTAAGGGTTTTCTCCTAAGCCCGTCAAAAGGAGAAAAGCTGTAAAAGGGTGGTTGGCCTTCGCCTATTAAAGGAAGGCCTCTAGTGGACATCGGTGACCTCGTCAGAGGAGGAAGCCAAAAGTGGTTGTAGGTCAAGATTGATCGAACCACTCTAAATCTCGGTTTGCATTTACATTCTGCTCTTTATCTTAACTGCAAACTGCCTCCATTACTTTACATCAAATATATTTTCATTTGCTCTCAAGTTAAAGATCTTTCCAAAACAGTTTTCGTATGAAGTCTTTTTGAACCAACGAAAGTTTTTCGCTGCACTAATTCATCCCCCCCCTCTTAGTGCTCTTGATACTAACAGGTCACGATGACCGAACCACTATAAATCGATTTGCATTTACTTTCTACAATTTATCTTAACTACAAATTGCCTTCCTTTACATCAAATACATTTCTGTATGCTTTCAAAGTTAACATCTTTACAAAACCGATTTTATCGCAAGGAAGTTTTCGAAGATGTGATTTTACCGCTGCACTAATTCACCCCCCTCTTAGTGCCGACCTCAGACTCTTGATCCTAACAATTGATATCAGAGCCTTGTTTTTCTAATTTGGTTTAACACCCAAATAGAAATGGCTCTTTTCGGCATTTAAGAGGGTCACTCTCTCATTCATCCTTCCTTTTTCAATGGGACGGACTACACATATTGGAAAACTTGAATGAGAGTTTTCTTGCTTTCTTTGGGTTTGAACTTATGGAACATTATCGAATCCGATTTTAAAATGTCTTCTCTTCTAATGGAATATTCGAATAATTTGGAGAAGAAGATTGTTTCTTTAAATGCTAGAGCTATGAATGCTCTATTTTGTGCCTTAGACAAAAATGAGTTTAATCGGGTTTCTACTTGCAAAACGGCTTTTGACATTTGGCATATTCTTGAAACCACTCACGAAGGCATAAGTATATTAAAAGTTTCGAAGGTTAATTTTTTAATGCATGATTTTAAATTATTTTATATAAAACCATGCGAAACTATTGGAGACATGTACACCCGTTTTACGGATGTCGTCAATGGTTTAAAAGCACTTGGTAAAAGTTTTTCGGATTTTGAACTCGTTAACAAGATCTTAAGATCACTTTCTAAAACTTGAGAATCAAAAGTGCAATACAAGAAACAAAGGATTTAAATATTTTACCAATTGAAAAACTTATAGGGTCTTTGATGACCTATGAAATGACGTGCAATGCACGTGAAGAACTTGAGAACCACCTTCCAAAGGACAAGAAAGATTTTGAACTTAGAATAATTAAAGACCACTCAAGCATAAGCTCAAGTGATGGTGAACTTGAACTCCTCACTAAGAAATTTAAAAAGTTCATTAAACAAAAATTAAAGAACAAAAAGAATGTAACTACTTGCTATGAACGCAAGAAGAGGGAAGCACATTGAGACGAATCGAGCTCATCCGAAGATGAGGAGAAAATCAACAAAGGCGAGATGGCAAACTACGTCTTAACGGCTTTCGATGATGAGGTAATCAAAATGCCTTTAATTTATTCGAAATTACATAATACTTTTCATGATGTATTTTTTCAATTTAGTTTAGAAAAAATATTTTTCTTGAAAAAATTGCATGTTTAATAATGAAAATGCAAAAATTGGAATCATGCTTATTATGCTAGTAATTTTGAAAATAATAATGACCATTACATGTTTTATGAAAAATACAACAAAGTGTTAATCTAAATGCTTGCTCACCTAGTAAGATTAATCTTATGTACATGTTTAAGAAGCAATAATATGTGTCATGTTGATTTCCATATTGCTTTTGATTGAAGATGTCTTATATTCAATGAAACCATGTTTAATGAGTTTATCTTTCTAAATTATGCTTGATGATTTTTACGATTTATGGATTATCGATTTTTATCATGATGAAATGTTGCCTTTTTGGTTTTAAATAAGATGGATGGTTTTCATATAAAAATTTAAGCATATTAATTTAAAATCATGTTTAATGGTTTTATATCTTGAAATTATGAATGATGATCTCTGGGTGATTTATGCCTTTTTATGAACTTTGTCGTAATAAATCTTGCCTTTTTAGTTAAAAAAAAAAATTGATTCATGGCTTTTGTTTGGAAAACTAAGCATAAAAAGTTAGATTCACCTAAAAAGAAAAATGCATAACTACAATAAACAAAATGATCTTGATTAAAAATGCTTCATGTCTAATGAAATCTTGCTTGATGATTTAATGATGCATATTGATGTTTTGATACTTGATTAACGATTTTATTCTATGCATGAGATTTTAAAATTATACATTGATGATTTTTATGATAAATCTATTTATATCATTTTGAATCTCTTGAAAAATGATTTTGATTTTAATAAATAACTTTTATCCAATTCTTCCACATATTTTTGAGATTTATGAATCAAACACTTATATCTCCTATGTTTCCTTTTACCATTTAGTAAAGAAGAGATCTATAAAACTAACCATGATCTTGATAATTATGTTTTGAAACTTTATGTAAATCAAGATCATTCACCATGACTTCTTCCATTTTATTAAAGAAATTATTTATCAAAAAGAATCATGTCTTTTGGTATTTACATGATCTTATCTCTCTTTCAAAATTATGCTATTTCGGTTTTAAACGTTGATGCATGTTTTTATTTGGCATAAATGAAAAAGGCATGCTTCTATTAAATAAATCACATGAATTGAAACAACTAAAAAGAAAAAAATATTTTTCTTGAAAATTCTTTTTCTCTATCTTATTGACTTTGATGAATCTATTTGATCATCTTTTTATAAATCTCTTGAAAATGATTTTGATTTGATGATTTGAATTTGAATGAGTTTTTATTCAAATCATAATCTTGATCTCTTGGAATTACTTGAGATTTTTTTTCAAGATCTCTTCTTTGTACTCCCATGATTTTTTCTTGGTATTTTATTTAAAGAAGAGATTTACTATATGAATCATGTCTTTTGGTATTTAATTGGTCTTATCCTTCATGACATGATTTCTTTGTATTAATGGCTTGTATGGCTTGTAATGTTTTGGTATTATGCATGTAATACTTTAACTTATGATAATGATGCATGCAATGATGAAATATTCATGATAAAATAATTGTTTTGACATGCATAACTTGAATTTTCATCTATGCTATTTTCCTTTGTCATGATTTGAAAATTGTTGTAAAGGGAAAAAGAGATACAAAATTGTATTCTTCCCTTCTTTTTGACAATGACAAAGGGGGAGATAGTTTGCTAGCTAGATTGCACATTTCAAGAAAATGCAAAAATGATGCTATCTTATACATTTATAAAACTTGCTAGTTTGAATATCGTAAAGAAAAGCAAATATGCCAACTTGCACATCCTTAAATTTGCTATCTTACAAATTGCATAATGAAAAAAATGGAGATTATGTTTATTATGCAATGAGTTGAACTTATATTTCTAAACACTTGATAGTTGGAACTTCTCCTTTTTGTTGATGACAAAGGGGGAGAAGTATGATCATGGTTATGCATGATTTGTTCGTTGGATTTTTGAATCCACGAGTTTCTATTAATGCCATATTGATAGGGGGAGTTTGTTTAAACTCCGTGAGTTAAGGTTAACTTCATCAACGATTGGTTGTCATCATAAAAAAGGAGGAGATTGTTGAATCTCGGATTTTGATGATGAAACCAGTTGATAAGTATTTATGTTTTAATCTGCGTTTTGAGTGACACAGGATGCTTCGATCAGGATGAGACAATTAAAGCAGGAAAAATCATATTATGCTAGAGGAAAACGTGTCAGAAGATTGGACGTCGAGTTGGAGGATCGGTCGATGTATCGATAGAAGGCTTCGGGCAATGTATCGATAGAAGGTTTCGGGTAATGGATTCGGGCATCGGGCCAAGAAGAGCAAAAATTGTGCCTAGGAGATCAGAGTTGCAGAGTCAACTGCCGATTGGGCAATAGGCCACAAGAGAGGACGATGCGCCGAAGAATTAGACGAAGCGTCGAGAGACCAATGACATGACGGACAATATGATTAATACTTAGTATTAATTGTCTAGATCAAAGTGTGTTTACATGTGCAAGATTAACTATGATGGCAAGGCATGAAGCAAAATGAAGTCCTGAAGTCAAGGACGCGATTTCGTTGGGAGTTCGAGAGTTCGTCGGAAGTCCGGACGTTCGTTTGAAGTTCTGTTGGAACCAGCCGAGAAGTCTCGAAGCTTGCTAGTGAAGCTCATCAGAACACGCCAAGAATATCATCGTGAAGTCTAGGAGCTTGCCGAGAGTCCGTCGGAACATTGCCGGGAGTTCGTCGGGAGTTCGCCGGAAGATCGCTAGAAGCTCGTCGGAAGAGCAATTGATGTACCGAAACTAAAATGCTTAGAATATGTCTTAGGAATCGTAGTTAGCACATAATTTGAGTTGGGATTGGGAGGTAATCCCATCAACTCTGTTAGGGGCCAATTAGGCCCAAAGTTGGCCTGGTTTGGGCTGGATTCAAGGTCCAACCAGAATGCTAAAAGCTTAGCCGATGGTGGCACTACCAAGGGGACTCAGTCTCCCAAGTGGTCTGGGCGATGGTACCACCCAGATTGGGTAGTGATACTGCTAGTAGTAAATGCTGCCAGCGGTGGTACTGCCCCTGTCAAGCGGTGGTACCGCTAGAGCTCGGTCTTTGAGCTTTGTCAAGCAGTGGTACCGCCCAGCGCAGGCGGTGGTATCGCTTGTACCCAGGAAACCCAAGATGAGATGCTTTTAGGCTCTAAGTTTGAATCAACTTGAAGCCTATAAATACCCCTCTCATCCTTGGTTAATATATACAAGCACAAAGAGTTTAAAAGTACAGAAACGCTACTGCAATCTCTTGAGAAGTTTCCTCCTCCACTCTAAGTTTAGAATTCTATAAGAGGAGAGTAAGTGCTTGTAAGGGTTGTCTCCTAAACCCATGAAAAGGAGAAGAGGGCTGTAAGAAGAAAGTTGATCTTCACCTATTAAAGGAAGATCGTTAGTAGATGCCGGTGGCCTCGACGGAAGAGGAATCAGAGGAGTGGATGTAGGTCACGATGACCGAACCACTATAAATCGATTTATATTTACTTTCTGCTATTTATATTAACTGCAAACTATCTTCCATACTTTACATCAAATACGTTTCTGTATGCTTTCAAAGTTAACATCTTTACGAAACCGATTTTATCGCAACGAAGTTTTTGAAGACGTGATTTTACCGTTGCACTAATTCAGCCCCCCTCTTAGTGTCAACCTCGGACTCTTGATCCTAACAGTCTTCTTGAGTTCTTAGTGCAAAATCTTTCCTGTTCTTTGGAAGGTTGTTGTCATGCTCTTCATGAGCATTACAAGTCATCTCTATTGAATCTTGGATTTTGATGATAAAATCAATTGGTAAACTATTTGACCTAATCTATGTGTTGAGATAAGTATGCAGGAATAACTACTATAGCGATAAGGCGTAAAGTAGATGATAGGCCGGAGTCAAAGATTCAGACGATATATCGGGAGCTTGCCGAGAGTTCGTCTAAAGATCGCCGAGAGCTCATCGGAAGATCGTCGAGAGTTCATCGCCGAGAGCTTGTCAGAAGATCGCCAAGAGTTTGTTATCGAAAGTTTATTGGGAGTTCATTGGAAGCGCGTCGGAAGCACGCTGGAAGACTTGCCGAGAAGTTCGCCAGAGGATTGCCGAGCGAAAGATCGACATACTAGACTAATTGCTTGCCTTAATCATAGTTAGAACCGTAAATTCAGTTAGGATTGGGATGTGATCCCACTAACTTAGTTAGGGGCCAATTAAGCCCTTAATAGGGCTGAATTGGGCCGGATTAAATAGCTCATTCAACACTTGAAAACATGGCCGATGGTGGCACCACTTGGGAGACTCAGTCTTCCAGGAGTTCTGGGCGGTGGTACCGCCCCTATCAGGTGGTGGTATCACTAACAGTTAATGCTGCTTGGTTTTGGCAGCTTTCAATCAACAATATTGCCTCTTAGTCTTCAACTCAGCCAACTCAAATATGACAGCTCATCAGCGTATTCCCTGCATAAAGTTAAAGCTGTTTCAAGGTGTTTTTCTTCATGACCAAGGAATGCATTAAAGGAGTTGGTTAGTAGTTGTAAAGCACATAAATTCAAAATTCCCTATGCATGAAGGGTTATTTTATGCACTATTATTTATTTTGGTGTTTAGGGCTTATAAAGGACTTTAGAAAAACTGATAATATTGGTAAAAGCTCTCTTGGAGTACTCTCTTGAACTCTGTATCTCTTGGATACGTCCTTGAGTGGTGAGTCTTTTGCTTTCAGTTCTATATCCTTATTTATTATCGTTAGGGTGGTGATCTTTCTGTATCCCTTTGTGATTTTAAACTTGGTGGTGAGCTATTTTTCATTTTTACCAAAGTTTCTTTGTGTGTTTGCTCCTTTTCTATACGGAAAACTCATTCTAGCAAATATAATTGTGTTATCGATGTTTCTTCTTGTGTTCACTCCTTTTCTATATGGAAAACTCATTCCAGCAAATATGATTGTACTGCGACTTTTCTTCAAAAGTTTGTTCCTTATCCACTGACATTTTCTATCTGAAAAATTATTCCATCGATTTTCTTTTGAAATCCATTCTGTATTTTACCCTCTCCGGTATCTGAGCTAAAGGCTAGAGATCATGGCAAGGCGGAGTGGAAAAGATATAGTTGGTGAAGGTAGTGACCATGAAGATGATGCTGAGTCATTGAGGTTACAGCTACGAAGATTGCTACGTAGTCTACAAGAAAAATATGAAATAATTGAAGAACTTCGAAGTAGAAATAATCTGCATGAAAATGATATCCATGAGTTTACTTCTGAAGATGATACACCTCCTCTTCCAAGGGAGACGAGAAGATAGCAGAGAAGAAATGAAGTCCAAGATGAGTGACAGAATAAATATAACCCAAGATTGGAGATTCCAGAGTTTGAAGGTAAAATAAATGTTGATGACTTTATCGATTAGCTTAATATAGTAGAAAGAATTTTTTATTTTCATGAACCACTAGAATAAAAGAAAGTCAAATTTGTGGCACTCAAATTCATAAGGAATGCATCTTTTTGGTGGGAAAATCTGAAGAAATAAAGAGAATGTGAGGGTAAGAGTAAGATCGTGACCTGAGAGAAAATGAAAAGGGAGCTGAAGAGAAAATATTTACTTGACAATTATCGGCAAGAGATCTTTCTCAAAATCCATGATTTTAAACAAAAATATTTTAGTGTGGAAGAGTATATTACAGAATTCGATAATCTAATGTTAAAAGGAGAGCTTGTGGAATCAGAAGAGCAAACCATTGTAAGATTCTTAGGGGGTCTGAAGTATGAGATTGCTAAAGTTGTTCAACTACAGCCATAGTGGTCTTTAAATGACGTGAGCGAGCTAGCATTAAAAGTTAAAAAGCAACAGAAGTTTGAAAAGAGTTCTCGGTACAGCTCAAAAGAAGGCTATATAAAAGGAGGAAGTTCCAAACCTACTATCCAAAGCAAGGTGATATCAAAGGTGCACGAAAAGCGTGAAGAATCTACTAGCAGTAAAAAAATACCTAATTCTTCTACCCTTAGTAGCCGAAAATGCTTTAAATGTCATGGTTTTGGGTATATTGCTTCAGATTGTCCAAATAGGAGGATTGTAACTTTGGTTGAAGATCATAGTGATGGAGGAGAAGATGAAGTTGACAATGAACCAAAATATGATGATGATGAGGAAGAGATTACTTATGCTGATCATGGTTTGTCTATTATATTACAACATAGCTTACAAGTGTCTTATGTGGCCAAGGATGAAAGTTGGGTAAGAAAAAACGTGTTTCACACTAAATGCACTTCTCTTGGCACGGTTTGCTTGGTTATCATCGACAGCGGCAACTTGAGAATGTGGTATCTTTGAAGATAGTGTAGAAGCTAAAGTTGGACATAATCCCTCATCCACATCCATATCAGTTATGTTGGTTGTAAAAAGGAAATGATATCAAGGTAACTAAAAGATGTTTAGTTTCATTTTCTATTGGCAAGTATTATAAAGACGAAGTATGGTGTGATGGTGCTCCTATGGATGCTTGTCATTTGTTGTTGGGAAGACCTTGGCATTATGACAGAAGGGTGTTGTATGACGGCTACAAATATACTTATTCTTTTAAGGTGAATGAAAAAAAAGATTATTTTAGCCCCATTACAACCTTATAAAATCAATGCACTAAAAACGGAAGTTTGTACTTTCATGTCTTATGGTAAATGCAAGGGTGAATTAGACAGGGGTGGTCATGTTTTGGCTTTAGTGGTAGTGGAGGATAATGTTAGGATCAAGAGCACTAAGAGGGGGGGGTGAATTAGTGCAGCGGAAATCTTTCTACGATTAAAACTTCGTTCGTACGATAAAGATGATTTCGGTGTAAAAGCCGATTCTAAGATTACTTTAACTTAAGATTAAGCGAGATGATGTTAAAGTAAATCTATGAAGGCAGTTTGCAGTTATGATAGAAATCAGAATGTAAGCGCAAACTGAAGTACGACGTTCGTACGATAAAATCAGTTTACGTCTAAATGCCGATTCTGAAAATACTAGGCTTTGAAATGCGTTTTGTAAAAGTGCAGAAGACAGTTTGCAGTTATGATGGGAATCAGAATATAAGCACAAACTGAAATATGATGTCCGTATGAGAAAGCCAATTTACGTCTAAACGCAGATTCGGAAAGCACTGAACTTAGAAGCTTAATCGTAAAAGCGTAGAATGCAGTAAGCTATAGAGGAGGTTTGTAGTAAGGATAAAATGCTCAAAGTAAATGCAAACCAAGATTTAGAGTAGTTCGGTCAATCTTGACCTACGTCCACTTTCGGCTTCCTCCTCCAATGAGGTTACTAGCGTCCACTAGAGGCCTTCCTTCAATAGGCGAAGGCCAACAACCCTTTTACAGTTTCACTCCTTTTGACGGGCTTAGGAGACAACCCTTATAGAATTTTCTTTCCTCTCTTGACAGATCAGAACTTGGAAGAAAAGAG
>LVTN01003638.1:656-11116 GCA_001649415.1 Musa itinerans
CCTTAGATCTGGTCGCCGCTACAGTCCGTCGCCCTAGATCTGGTCGCCGCTACAGTCGTCGCTCCAATGGGAGAAAGCCAACGCTGCAAGAGTCAGATCGCCCTACGGAGATCTGGTCGCCGCTAGTGTCGTCACCGCTACAGTACCATCGCCTTAGATCTGGTCGCCGCTACAGTCCGTTGCCCTAGATCTGGTCGCCGCTACAGTGTCGTCGCTGCTACAGTACAGTTGCCCTAGGGAGATCTGGTCGCTGCTACAGTATCGTCGCCGCTACAGTGTTCCCCATCATTACCAATAATAGACCAGGTAATTTGGTAAAATTCAGCAGGAAATCCGTTTGGACTAGGGCATTTGTGCTTTGGTGACTTAAAGACAACTCTTACTATTTCGTCATCTGTAATTGGGGCATTGAGGATAGAAATGGCACCCGAATCAAGCTTTCTAGTTGGCTCCACATGAATATTATTAGGTTGCCCCGCTTGGTTGAGTAAGGAATAAAAAAATTGCTCAGTGTATGCTTTAACCTAATCTAAATTCTCAATAAGATTGTTATCTTTGTCTCTGCATTTCCTGATGCGGTTAACGGCTCTTCGAGTAGCAATGAAGTTATTTCTAGCTTCTGTCTCTTTGTCGATAAGATTCTCATCATTGTTATTCTAGTGGAAACGAAAATTAAACAATTGCGCGTTCAAGCTCAAAAGAATTTAATATGGCCGGACGCAGAACTGTATACCAATGACTCAAATGAAACTTTTGGTAGAATATGGGTCTTATGGCATCCTAACTCTATTAATGCTTGGTTTATTTCAGCTACTGATCAATTCATTCATCTTAAGGTAGAGGACAAAAAGAATGGCTGTCAATTCAATTTCACTGGTATATATGCTTCAAACAGTATGCAAGAAAGAAATACTCTTTGGTCTGACCTGACTAATATCGCAAATGGCTGTCTTAATGTACCTTGGATTGTTCTTGGAGACTTTAATACTGTTCGGTACACAAATGAAAAGGAGGGGGGTAGACAACTTTCAGAAAGCCAGCTTCAAAGTTTTAATGATTACATTGACACTGCTGCATTGTTTGATATGAAATCTGTGGGTAATTGGCTCTCCTGGAGTAATCAAGGTGCTGCTAACAGAAAAATAATGGCTCGACTTGATAGGTGTTTGATTAATCATGAATGGTTAACAGTTTACCCAGATTCACTTCTTGAGTATGATACTCCTTTGTTTTCTGACCATTCTTTAATGTATATACACGCAGACAAAGCGACACCAAGAGGCAAGAAACCGTTTAGATTCTTTAACATGTGGAGTGCTCATCCTCAATTTCTTGATGTTATCAGATCTGCTTGGAATGTTAATGTGTATGGATCCCCCCCTTACATCTTATGTCAAAAGCTCAAAGCCTGTAAAGCAGCACTAAAGGAGTGGAATACAAATACCTTTGGCAATATTACCACCAGAGTTCAATCTTGCAGAAAGGAACTATTGTCATTGCAACATGAGCTGCAACTTCAGCCAAATGATGAGAATATTATCTATAAAGAGACAGAAGCCAGAAATAACTTCATGCAAGCCTTAAAACAGGAGGAAAGTTTTGCAAAGCAGAAGTCTCGACAGCATTGGCTTACACTAGGGGATTCCAATACTAAATTTTTCTATGCTTCAATTGCTACTCGAAGGGCTGTTAACCGTATCAGCAAATGCTGAGACAAAGATGATAATCTTATTGAGAATTTAGATGAGGTTAAAGCACACACAGAGCAATTTTTTTATTCCTTACTCAATCAAGCTGGGAAACCTAATAACATTCATGTGGAGCCGACTAGAAAACTTGATTCGGAGGCTATTTCAATCCTCAATGCCCCAATTACAGATGACGAAATTATATGTGTTATCTTTAAGTCACCAAAGCACAAAAGCCCAGGTCCAGATGGATTTCCAGCTGAATTTTATCAAACTGCTTGGTCTATTATTGGAAATGATGTGATCAAGGCTTGCCAACATTTTTTCTCTTCAGGTCATATTCTTAGAGAGACGAATTGCACCTTTATTTCTTTAATTCCGAAGAATGCAGGGGCTGATTCACTAGAGAACTATCGACCTATATCATTATGCAACTTTATTTACAAGATCATCTCCAAAGTATTGGCAAATAGAATGCAAAAGGTAATACACAAGATCATTAGCCCAAATCAAGCTGCTTTCATCAAAGGGAGAAGTATACATCATAACATTTTGCTTGCTAATGACTTGGTCAAAGATTTGCACTCAAAAGCAAGAGGGACTAAAATCTGTTTTAAAGCAGATTTACGGAAAGCCTTTGATTCAGTTAATAGGAAATTTATCTATAAGATGCTCCTCGATATGAACTTCCCACAGCAATGGGTTAATTGGATTCAATCTTGCCTGGAAACTCCAAAGTTTTCGATACTCTTTAATGGCTCACCTATTGGCTTTTTTGGGAGCACGAATGGCATTCGACAAGGTGATCCACTCTCTCTGTATCTCTTTACTATTGCAATGGAAGGACTTAGCTGTATGTTGGAACACGCAGTCTTGAATGGCAGCATTAAGGTACCCAATGCTGGTTCTATTCATATATCACACAATATTTGCAGATGATTTACTTATCTTTCTTCAAAATGATCCAACTTCAGTAAAGAACCTGGCTACTATTATGAATGACTTTGGTATGGTTTCTGGACTTCAGTTAAATCATGCGAAAAGTAAAGTATATATGAGCCCTTACGTTGAGGATAAGGTCTTTATTGCACAAACTTTGGGGGTTAGTGAGGGAAGCCTGCTAGTTCCTTATTTGGGTCTCCCGCTCATATCTACAGGCATTCACAAAACCCACTGTCAGCCTATCCTGCAAAAAATAAAGAATAGAATTTCTTCTTGGAAAAATAGGCTTCTATCAAAAGCAGGACGACTCGAACTCATCCGTTCGGTATTGTACTCCTACTCTATATATTGGTGTAATGCATTTCTTCTGCCTGTTGGACTTCTCCAAGATATTGAACGGTTATTAATGAACTTCTTCTGGAATGGCACAAATGATAAGGCAATGCATATGGTAAATTGGGATAGCATTTGCAAACCGAAAGATGAAGGGGGGCTAAACTTGAGAAATACTAGAGATTGGAATCAAGCATGTCTGGTACAGCAATTGTGGAATCTTTTGCAAAATAAATGTTCCTTATGGTCACATTGGGTTTCTGCTAGGTATCTTTCAAAGGAATCAATCTGGGAAATTTCTACAAGAACATACCACTCTGCAGCTTGGAAAGGAATTTTAAAGGCAAGGAATTGGCTAATCAAACACATTTCTTATGCAATCTCTTCTGGAACTAGTACTAATATGTGGTACGATCCTTGGGTGAATGGGAAGAGTATATTTCAGTTATATGGTGACAGAATACGAAAAGATCTTGGGGCTCCCAAAGATTGGAAGGTTTCCGAGTTCATTGCTAATGGTACCTGGTGTCTCCTTAATCCTATTTCTCCCGAGATGTTATCACTTTGGCCGACTATTATAGCTATTCCAATCAGGAACAACTCTTCAGATATACTTATTTGGCCTCATGACAATGGCAAATTTAGTGCCACATCCGTATGGAATCAAATTAGGCAAAGAAATAACAAGTGGATCCCAAGCAGTTGGACATGGGATCGACCGGGATCACAGAGACATTCCTTATGTACATGGCAGGCCCTTCTCAATAAACTACCTACAATAGACAATATGAAGAGAAGAGGTATCTATCATGTTAACCGATGCTCCCTTTGTATGCAACAAGAAGAAACTGTTGATCACCTCTATTTTGCTTGTGATTATACAAAATGGATATGGAAGGAGATTCTCCAGCGATTTGAACTCAATAGACTGCCGCAACCAAACTTGCATCAAGAACTAGGCGACCTCATGCAATGTTTCTCAAGAAAAGGGCCTCTCACACAACTGGCAAAGGTTACTTTCAGATGCACTATTTGGTGGATGTGGAAGGAGAGATGTAGCAGAATTTTTGAATGTCACCACACAAACAACGCTCAGCTCTTGACAGAGATTATTAGAGACTCAAGATCCTGTATGGAGCATGATCTCAAAACGGAGCATTTTATCCGAAGAGAAAAAGATATTTTTATCAAATTTAATTTTGCTATTAGCTAAAGATCTTGGGAATGATGTCAAATAATGTACCCACAGGTAGTTTTGATATATCTGGATAAACATTTTCTATGTTGGCTATAATTGGGAGTTATAGTCTACAGCATGTGTAGTCATAACTATCGCATTCGCACTCTATGAGTTACTTGGCTTTGTCTATGACTTGTATAGACAAAGCTATTTGTAGAAACTTACACATAATCAATTTACTTTTACTTACCAAAAAAAAATACTTTTTAACTACTTACTATCTCTAAGATATAATACTTTTTAACTACTTACTATCTCTAAGTCAGGAATAGCGGCCTTGGTTCGTTCAACTCCTAGCTCGAAAGGCTGCCAACTTCTTACTTCGATTTCAGGGGGTGAAGGTAATGAACTTGCGTTGCGTCAGGTATCGAAGCCTATGATTTGATTACAGATTCTATTACTAGTTTGTTTCACTGAGGTTCCTCGGCAAAGTTATATATCTTTAAACAACTCTATAACGCGCTGCCTTTCCTTGGCTTCAAGTCCCATAAGAGAAGGAAGAATAGCTGTACGGTAGAGAGTCGCTTCCTAGCTACAAACTATCAATAATGGATTTTGCTATTAGGTCCCCCAGATTTCTTATTCTTATTCTCTATTAGTCGCCCTATTATTCTTATTCTCAAGTACAATTTGAGCTCCTTTTCCCGACAACAGATTTCCTTACTTTCTCAAGTCATACGTCTTTTGTTCAGCCCAATTGTGTTCCGCTCTACTTATTATTTGATATTACCTGTGTTTCCACTGCTAATTGCTAATAAGCCTACCCTGCCTTACTCTAACTCTCTAGCTATTGATCCGGATCCTGTCATGTAACCCTACTGATCAAATCTAGATATTGAAGATGTTATCCTGTCCTACGCCCCGAGAGCTCAAACCTAAACTAAGGACTTTGACTCTTTAGCTGGTGCCATGGGCCTATACTAGCTCCTGGCATCCTATAACTCAAGGTACGATCTAGCACACCTACAAATAAGAATGCAAACCGGGGGCACCCATAACGAATCAAACTATGGACACAAACTCACTCTGACTTTTCATTATGCAAACTGACCTCCCCACTTTGGCCTTGCTTTCCTTTATCTTATATCTTAGTTCAACTTTCCTGGTTATCGCTCCGCCCCGCTACTAACTCCCAGTAAGCCAATCCTTGATCTCACTCTAGCACCCCTCGCCCTAAGTCTTGTAGTTACTCATCTCATTATTACTACCCCTTTCAGGAAGTCCGTAGTTGGTTGGTTTACTCGGTGCTTGCTCGCATTCTTCAACTAATGGCCTCAAACCTTGCCCTCTAGTTTAGTCTACCGACCCTTGCTTTTAGCCCGACTTTCCACCAAGTAATGTATAGACAAGCACACGCTCCACCAAGTTAGCATAGGTTTCTTAATTCAGTTGACTTCTGGATTCTTCAATTCGGTATTCTTTTAATCTATATAATATTTATGAGTATTTTCTTATATTTGATTAGCGTAATTGGGTTCAAAAGAAGCTATTTCTTTCTGTTTTCTTTATTGATAGCTCTTTCTTGTGCGGGTGTGTAGCAAACAGAACTCTAAGACTCAAAAAGGGAAGGGCGATCCAAAGTAAGAATCAAATCTTACTTTGAACACCTATCTCACTGTCAAAAGTCAGAATCAAATCAAAGGGTATTGAGAGTGAGAGCGCGGGGGAAGGAGGTCAATTCATACTTTCTAGTTTACTTCGCCACTGCTTATAGTTGCATCCCCCAGTATCATCTATGTTTGTTGGTGACTCTCAGTCAGGTGTTACTGTGAGAAAGTAAGGTGTTGAGGTCCGATCATCAAGTAAAGAAGCCTGAGCTAGGTAAGGTAACTAACCCAACCCAGTCCTTAATTGAGAGAAAGAGCAAACAAGCAGAGCAGACATACAAGCTACCAACCCAACAAGTCCTTTCACTTCCGGCTACTTTAGAACTTTCACAGTGGATTCAACTACCCCAAGGGAACTATCAATATGTTAGGAAGAAATGCATTATCCGGCCTGTTTCTTAGTTTCAATGAGCAATCTTCTAAAAACAGCAAAGGGGATTGAGTTATATGAGCTATAGTTATTAAAGAAGCAAGTCAGAATATAGATAGTATTTGTAAGTATAAGAGCCAAGCTACTACTTCTCGGAGTGGGACTACTGACAACCAGACTCGAACTAACGATCCAGATACTAGCTATCAGACTAAAAGTAGCAGTGAGACGATGATCCAGATACTAGCTATCAGACTAAAAGTAGCAGTGAGAAGAACCGCGCTCAGAACTAAGAATTACAGGTAAGGTAAGAAAACTAGAAATACTACTTTTTAACCACTACAATTAAGAATTGAACTCAGGGGTATGATCTACTCACTATAAGGATGGAACTTCTGAGGAATCGATTTGAGAAATTTCATCAAGAACATACCACTCTGCAGCTTGGAAAGGAATTTTAAAGGCAAGGAATTGGCTAATCAAACACATTTCTTACGAAATCTCTACTGGAACTAATACTAATATGTGGTACGATCCTTGGGTGAACGGGAAAAGTATATTTCAATTATATGGTGACAGAATACGAAAAGACCTTGGGGCTCCCAAAGATTGGAAGGTTTCCGAGTTCATTGCTAATGGTACCTGGTGTCTCCCTACTCCTATTTCTCCTGAAATGTTATCACTTTGACCGACTATCACAACTATTCCAATCAGGAACAACTCTTCAGATGTACTTATTTGGCTTCATGACAATGGCAAATTTAGTGCCACATCCGCTTGGATTCAAATTAGGCAAAGAAATAACAAGTGGCTCCTAAGCAATTGGACATGGGATCGACCGGGATCACAAAGACATTCCTTATGTACATGGCAGGCCCTTCTGAATAAACTACCTACAACAGACAATATGAAAAGAAGAGGTATCCATCATGTAAATCGATGCTCCCTTTGCATGCAACAAGAAGAAACTGTTGACCATCTCTATTTTGCTTGTGACTATACTAAATGGATATGGAAGGAGATTCTCCAGCGATTCGAACTCAATAGAATGCCGCAACCAAACTTGCATCAAGAATTAGGTGACCTCATGCAATGTTTTTCAAGAAAAGGGCCTCTTACACAATTGACAAAAGTTATATTCAGATGCGCTATTTGGTGGATATGGAAGGAAAGATGTAGTAGAATCTTCGAGTGTCAACACACAAACAATGCTCAGCTCTTGACAAAGATTATTAGAGACTCAAGATCATGTATGGAGAACGATCTCAAAATGGAGCACTTTACAAAGAAGAGAAAAAGATATTTTTATCAAATTCAATTTTGCTATTAGCTAAAGATCTTGGGCATGATGTTCAAAGCTGTACCCACACTGTACCCACAGGAAATCTTGGCATATCTAGACTTTGCATTTTATTTGTTTGCCACAGTTAAGAGTTATAGTCTACAGCATGTGTAGTCATAACTACCACATGACTACTCTACGAGTTACCCAGCTTCGTCTATAACTTGTATAGACAAAGCTATTTGTAGAAACATTACACAAAATCAATTTACTTTTACTTATCAAAAAAAAAAAAGTGTATGAGCCAAGCAACTAGGCAAGTAGACAACCACTTACTTTGCTACCAAAAAACACGAGAAAACGTAAACTTTGTATCAAAATGGATCTCGTTAGGAGGGAAAACTCCTTTGCAATGAAAAAGCACGGGTTTCCATCAAAATCTAATTCCTTTTGACCCAGCTAAGAGGGAAAACTCCTTTGCTACCAAAAAACACGGAAAACAACCTGCCGTACAACGTTAGTAGTTGCTTGCCCCATGACTTTATGTGTCTTTTTCAGTAGTTGTAGTCCTGTTCGAGTGTGAGTGGAATACCAAGTTGAATCAGTGCTCTAACTGCTTCCCTTGCCTACCCGCCTAGTAAGTAAACCTGCCGACCCCTTGTATATGAACTAAACCAGTAAATCAAAGACTGGAACTAAGAGGTGAGCTAGTCGGAAAGGTATTAATGAACCATTGCCCTAGTACTAAGATCAGAATTCAACCCGTAAGTAGAAGGCTATTCAGTAGGAATGTCCCTAAGCAGTCTAAGAATGACACTAACTAAACTCAGAATGCAACTCGGGAGTTACAGGCTGATGCTAGGCACACTGAGAATGCAGCTATTGAGTCCTAGGCTATCCGGCCCGAGTGTAAGAATGAAGCGGACCACAACCAGAATCAAACCAGGGAGTTCAAGAGTGGAGCTACTAGACAGCTTCCCTGCATCTAGTACACGGATTAAGGGGAGTTCTTGTTTCAAGTAAGATGGAAGCAAGTAAGAATGCAGTTATAGGATCGGAGGCACCTGAGTTAGCTTTTTTTTTTTGGTAAGTAAAAGTAAATTGATTATGTGTAAGTTTCTACAAATAGCTTTGTCTATACAAGTCATAGACAAAGCCAAGTAACTCATAGAGTGCGGATGCGATAGTTATGACTACACATGCTGTAGACTATAACTCCCAATTATAGCCAACATAGAAAATGTTTATCCAGATATATCAAAACTACCTGTGGGTACATAATTTGTCATCATTCCCAAGATCTTTAGCTAATAGCAAAATTAAATTTGATAAAAATATCTTTTTCTCTTCGGGTAAAGTGCTCCGTTTTGAGATTGTGCTCCATACAGGATCTTGAGTCTCTAATAATCTCTGTCAAGAGCTGAGCGTTGTTTGTGTGGTGACACTCAAAAATTCTGCTACATCTCTCCTTCCACATCCACCAAATAGTGCATCTGAAAGTAACCTTTGCCAGTTGTGTGAGAGGCCCTTTTCTTGAGAAACATTGCATGAGGTCGCCTAGTTCTTGATGCAAGTTTGGTTGCGGCAGTCTATTGAGTTCAAATCGCTGGAGAATCTCCTTCCATATCCATTTTGTATAATCACAAGCAAAATAGAGGTGATCAACAGTTTCTTCTTGTTGCATACAAAGGGAGCATCGGTTAACATGATAGATACCTCTTCTCTTCATATTGTCTATTGTAGGTAGTTTATTGAGAAGGGCCTGCCATGTACATAAGGAATGTCTCTGTGATCCCGGTCGATCCCATGTCCAACTGCTTGGGATCCACTTGTTATTTCTTTGCCTAATTTGATTCCATGCGGATGTGACACTAAATTTGCCATTGTCATGAGGCCAAATAAGTATATCTGAAGAGTTGTTCCTGATTGGAATAGCTATAATAGTCGGCCAAAGTGATAACATCTCGGGAGAAATGGGATTAGGGAGACACCAGGTACCATTAGCAATGAACTCGGAAACCTTCCAATCTTTGGGAGCCCCAAGATCTTTTCGTATTCTGTCACCATATAATTGAAATATACTCTTCCCATTCACCCAAGGATCGTACCACATATTAGTACTAGTTCCAGAAGAGATTGCATAAGAAATGTGTTTGATTAGCCAATTCCTTGCCTTTAAAATTCCTTTCCAAGCTGCAGAGTGGTATGTTCTTGTAGAAATTTCCCAGATTGATTCCTTTGAAAGATACCTAGCAGAAACCCAATGTGACCATAAGGAACATTTATTTTGCAAAAGATTCCACAATTGCTGTACCAGACATGCTTGATTCCAATCTCTAGTATTTCTCAAGTTTAGCCCCCCTTCATCTTTCGGTTTGCAAATGCTATCCCAATTTACCATATGCATTGCCTTATCATTTGTGCCATTCCAGAAGAAGTTCATTAATAACCGTTCAATATCTTGGAGAAGTCCAACAGGCAGAAGAAATGCATTACACCAATATATAGAGTAGGAGTACAATACCGAACGGATGAGTTCGAGTCGTCCTGCTTTTGATAGAAGCCTATTTTTCCAAGAAGAAATTCTATTCTTTATTTTTTGCAGGATAGGCTGACAGTGGGTTTTGTGAATGCCTGTAGATATGAGCGGGAGACCCAAATAAGGAACTAGCAGGCTTCCCTCACTAACCCCCAAAGTTTGTGCAATAAAGACCTTATCCTCAACGTAAGGGCTCATATATACTTTACTTTTCGCATGATTTAACTGAAGTCCAGAAACCATACCAAAGTCATTCATAATAGTAGCCAGGTTCTTTACTGAAGTTGGATCATTTTGAAGAAAGATAAGTAAATCATCTGCAAATGTTATGTGTGATATATGAATA
Source organism: Musa itinerans (assembly GCA_001649415.1). Classification (NCBI taxonomy): domain Eukaryota; kingdom Viridiplantae; phylum Streptophyta; class Magnoliopsida; order Zingiberales; family Musaceae; genus Musa; species Musa itinerans. Next base: position 11,004 of record LVTN01003638.1, read on the forward strand.
GAACCAGCATTGGGTACCTTAATGCTGCCATTCAAGACTGCGTGTTCCAACATACAGCTAAGTCCTTCCATCGCAATAGTAAAGAGATACGAAGAGAGTGGATCACCTTGTCG
>LVTN01003639.1:3187-18105 GCA_001649415.1 Musa itinerans
AGTAGCAAGATCAAACAGACTATGCTATGCGGCTGGAATTCTGCAACGTATCTTTCGTCGTAGAGATGAAAACTTTGCGATGAAAAGTTTATGCAGTAATTTTGGAACAAATTTTTTTTTGGATTTTGGAATAAGGATAACTAAATTGCAGCAGTAGTAAGGTAGGAAACCAGAACCTGTTGCAATTCACGGGGAGATCAAAGGATGATCTGCGGTGGTGGAGATAACGGCGGAATTTGACGACAATCTTTTAAGCAATTGTGGAAATTGCTTTGGATGGCTGTGGAGGGTGGATGGATGGCTGTGGAAGGGCAGCGAGATGCCAAGAACACTGCTCTGATACTAGGTGTTAGAACCCTTACAGATTCTAAACTTGGAGTTGATCTCTTTAGGGGATCGGCCTCCTTGGAACTCTATAGGAGTTCCTCCCTCCAAGTTACTGCTTAAAAGCTGCAGAAAAGATTCATCTATTGCCTATCAAAAGAGGAGAAATACATGGCTATTTATAGGGCTTCTAAACCCTAACTCCTAATAGAACTCCTACTCAAGACTCTTACTTCTAACCAACTCCTAATAGGACTCCTACTCAAGACTCCTATTCCTTTACATAATAGGACTCATACTTAAGACTCCTATTCCTTTACAACTCCTATTTCTTCTCTAAGAAACATCCTCCTAACCCTAGCCAGCCTCTTCACCTGTTTAATAGTAGTCGGCTTAGGTAGGTTTTACATGAATGTCCTTCTCAATTAGGACTCTCCTAGCTAGAGTCCTAACACAAACCTACCTAACTTCGGGCCCAGATGGCCCCTAACAGAGTTAATGGGATTAACTCCCAAATCACACTCTAATTATGTTCTAACTACGATTCTTAAGATATATTCTAAGAAATCAAATTCGGTTAGTTTTGGTAACTTTCGACGAGCTTCCGACGATCTTCCGGCGAACATCCGACGATCTCTCGGCAATGTTCTAGCGGACTCCCGGCAAGCTCCTGGACTTCATGATGATCTTCTTAGCAAGTTCCGACAAGCTTCTTTGGCAAAGCTCCTAGACTTCTCGACAAAACTTTCGACGAACTTTCGATCTCCCAACGAAATCATATTCTTGACTCCGGGACTTCATTTTGCTTTATGCCTTGCTATCATAGTTAATCCTGCACACATAAAAACACACTTTGATCTAGACAATCATTACTAAGCATGAATCATGTTGTCTGACATGTCATTGGTCCATCGACGCTTCATCCGATTCTTCGGCGCATCGTCCTCTCTTGCGGTCTAGTGCCCAATCGGCCAGTTGACCTCCGCAACTCCAATATCCTTAGCGCAATATCCGCTCTTCTTGGCCCGATGCCTGAATCCATGACCTAAAGCCTTCTATCGATACGTCGATCGATCCTTTGGCTTGACATCCAATCTTCTGACATGTTCCACTGGCCCAACATGGTTCTTCCTGCTTTAATTGTCTCATCTTGATTGAAGCATCCTGCGTGACTCAAAACGCAGATCAAATCATAAACACTTATCAATTGGTTTCATCATCAAAATCCAAGATTCAATAGATCAGACATCATGTTTAGCGTAGGACTTTGTGCTAGATTTCAATCTAATCCTAAACTATCTCATCTTAAAGCAGTCAAAATAATACTTATATATCTTAAAGGAACCACAAATCTAGGATTATGGTATCTAAAATCTAAAAACTTTGAGCTAATTGCTTATGCTTATGCGGATTTTTCTAGATGTAGAATGGATAGAAAAAGCACATCCAGAACGTGTCAATTTTTACGACACGCACTTGTCTCTTGGTCCTCCAAGAAACAAAACTTGGTTGCACTATCCACAACCGAAGCCGAATACATAGCGGCTAGTGCATGTTGTGCACAAGTTGTATGGATGAAAAATACATTAGAAGATTATAAAATTTACCTTAAGAATATTCCTATAAAATGTGATAATACAAGTGTAATATGTTTAACAAAAAACCTTATTCAATACTCTAGAACTAAACACATTGACATTAGGCATCACTTTATACATGATCTTGTTAATAATCATGAAGTAATCTTAGAGTTTATTGATACAAAACATCAAGTAGCTGACATTTTTACAAAACCTTTAAGTGAAGAACAATTTGATTTTATAAGAAGGGAGTTAGGAATGTTAAATTATCTGAATGCATAAATTGTTGTATTTATTTTTTGGACTTAATGTATTATATGAATGGGGCTTTTATGACTCTATTTTGTTTTTATCTTCCTTGGTATAAAGTGTACTCCATACCCTTGCTCCATCGTTAATGATTTTTTATAGACTTAATCACTTCATGGATTTCATTGACAAATGCATCTCTCATGGATTTGACTCCTATGAATTTTTAATGAGAAATGGATTTAATATGATGCTCCTCTCATTATGAAGGTTTGTTTGTGGAATTTATTTTATCGTTCATATGATGATTCTTTCATATGAATTCTTTCTTATTGGAGGAAGAATTTTTTTTTTTATGAATTTTTTTTGTATGAGATGAAACTTGCAAGAGTGAGGATTTGATTTCACATGAATATCTTGATCCTTTTCATGAATCCCTTCTTCTTGTGAAAATTGAAGTATGATTTAATGAAACTCTTTTACTATTTTTGACTTGATTCAAATCATTTCACAAAGTTGGTTCTTAATGGATTTCCTCCTTACTTTCCTTCTTCATGCAAAGTTTTGATGAAAAAAAGGGGGAGAAGTTGATGGAATCTATCTCTTTAATGTTTATAACTTTTGATGTTGAGAATTTTTTAATAATACCATGCAATGATGCAATATCGATTGGATAAACTAGTGTGAAACTTGCATGAATTTTTACCACACTTGCATTGTTGAATTATCCTCCTTTTTGTTGATGACAAAGAGATAGAAATGATACCAAAATGTGATAAATTGATGACAATGTATACAATGTATCTTATCATAAATGCTTATGTTCTTATCATTTGAAACATATTGAAATATGGCATGGTTACTTACAAATGTTTTAATTCTTAGTATCATGCTTGATTTCGTATCAAATTGATAAATGACTTTCATTATGATAAGATATAATAAGCTCAACTTGCTATTTAAAATTGATATCTTGCCATGGAATGATGAATTGTTATCTCTTATAAAAAATAATCATCTTGTTAAAATTTATATTTGAAATTCATAAATAATGATTTATTATCATTGGACTTGAAAATGGATGTCATACCTTGACATCATTTTCACAAATACGAAGCATCATATTTTAAATTGGTAAATCATGATTAAGTATCATGATACGCATGTTGATAAGTTTAAATGAACTTAACTTATCGGTTTGATACTTGAATTCAAGAATATATTTTCTCAAGTATGACATATAGATAGAGGGAGTTAAGATTAACTCCGTCATCAATTGATTGTCATCATAAAAAAAGAGGAGATTGTTGAATCTCGGATTTTGATGATGAAATCAATTATAAATTATTTGATCTAATCTATATATTGAGAAAAGTGTGCAGGATTAACTACGATAGCAGTAAGACATAAAGCAGGTATTGTGCCGAAGTCGAGATCGAGATATCATTTGAAGTTCAAGAGTTCGTCGAAAGTCCGGACGTTCATCGAAAGTTCTACCGGAACCAACCGAGAAGTCCAGGAGCTTGCCAAAGAAGCTCATCGAAACTCACTAAGAAGATCATCGTAAAGTCTATGAGCTTATTGGGAGTCCGCTGAAACATTGCCGAGAGTTCGTTGGAAGATCGCTGGAAGCTCACCGGAGGAGCAATTGACATATCGAAACAAGAGTGCTGTGATTATGTCTTAGTTGTTGTAGTTAGACAATAGATTGAGTTAGAATTGGGAGGTAATTCCACTAAATTAATTAGGGGCCAACTGGGCCCTTAATAGGGCTAAATTGGGCTAGATTGAACAGCCCATTTAGCCCCTGAAAACATGGCCAATGGTGGCACCACTTGGGAGACTCGGTCTCCCAAGAATTCTGGGCGGTGGTACTGTCCCTGTTAGGCAATGGTACCATCGGCAGTTAATGCTGCCAATGGTGGTACCATTGACAAATAATACTGCCAACTATGGTACCGCTCAGTGTCAGGTGTCAGGCGGTAGTACTGCCAGTACCCCAAAAATCTGGGATGAGACACTTTTTGGCTCTATTTTTGACACCATTGGGGTCTATAAATGCCCCACCCTTTTCTGCATGAAAGGGTACCTAAGTGTGATTATAATCTTGAATCATTGGGGTGTAAAAGTGCTAGAGTTTTCCTCCTCCCTCTCTTAGCCTTGTAACCATCCAAGAAAGAGGAGAGAAAGCTATAAGGGTTGTCTCCTAGACCTGACAAAAGGAGAAAAGAGATATAAAAGGTCGTTGGCCTTCGCCTATTGAAGGAAGGCCTTTAGTGGATGCCGGTGACCTCGACAGTGGAGAAATCCGAAAGTGGATGTAGGTCACATTGACCGAATCACTCTAAATTCTGGTTTGCTTTTCCTTTAGTGCAATTTACTTTAACTGCAAATCATTTCATAGCAAACTGCTTCTTCTCCACATCTTGCTTTCACTGCGTTTAGTTGTTATCTTTCCAAATCAGTTTCAATTGAACGTACAAAATATTTTTCGAAAGTTCAAGAATTTTTCGTCGTACTAATTCACCCCTCCTCTTAGTGCCGCTCTTGATCCTAACAGGTTTCAATCTAACCTAAAGCAATCTCACTTAAAAATTGTTAAAAGGATTTTTAGATACCTAAAAGGAACTCCTAAACTAGGATTATGGTATCCAAAATCTAAAACCTTTGAATTGCTTGGTTATGCCGATGTCAATTTTGCTGGCTGCCAAATAGATAGAAAAGCACATTTAGAACATGTCAATTTTAGGACACGCACTTGTCTCCTGGTCTTCTAAGAAACAAAACTCAATTGCTTTATCTACAATCGAAGCTGAGTATATAGCAGCAGGTGTATATTGTGCTCAAGTTATATGGATGAAAAATACTTTAGAGAATTATGAAATTCACTTGAAAAATATACCTATAAAGTGTAATAACACTAGTGCAATATGCCTAATAAAAAATCCTATTCAACACTCTAGAACTAAATATATTGATATCAAGCATCACTTTATATGAGATCATGTTAATAACCATGACATATCTCTAGAATTTATTGATACAAAACATTAATTAGCTGATATTTTTATAAAACCCTTGATTGAGGAACAATTTGATTTTATAAGAAGAGATCATTCCTCTTTAAATTTTTCTCCGGATTTTCTTAATTGAGTTCTCTTTTTCGAGATCATTCACTATTATTTCTTCACTTGAGATAAGATTTGAATCATGGATTTATGGTATGTTTAATAAGTCATATGAATTTTTTCATATAAATTTTCTCCTCTTACGAAAGTAGAACTTCAAAAACCTTATATAATGTTCGTGTAAATAAGTGTGTACACCACATAATGATAAAGATCTTGTGTACTGGAACCACACAAATGTTGGCACCGCACAAGTTTGCACCACACCACAATGAGGTCAGTGCTCATTGCTTATAGGTGGTGGCACCGCCAAAGCTTGCTGCTTGTAGGCAGTAGCACCACCCAACCAGCGGTATCACCGCTCCCAACCTACCTATAAAAACATAAGTTAGGGCCGGCAGTAGAACTGACCCCAACTCACTCTACACCTCTCCAAACAACCCTAAATCCCTAATTCCTCTTGCTCTCCCTCTAGTAACTCAAAAGAATCCTCATCCTCTACAAAATTAAGGATCAATCTCAAAACCCCTTTTGGTGATCACAAGAAGGTTAAATTACTAAGGTAATCCCTAAACCAAATTATTTCCTTCTTTGTATTACTTGTTCTTGCCTCTCATTTGTTCTTAATAAATATAGTCTTCATGACTTCTAGAAGATCCTCAAGGGACAAAGGGAAGAGAAGATTAGATGAAACCTATGACTCCCTACTTTTTGATTCTCCTCAACAAGCTCTTAAATTTTCAACCATAGAATCTAGAAATGTTCATATGGAAAATATATAGATTTAGAGGAATTGAGTAATTTGGAACTAATTCAATGGTTTGTTAACCTAGATATCCTCCTAATCCTTCAAATAAGTGAACATATCTATCATAGACTTGTTAGGTTGTTTTACAACAACTTACATGTATATAAACACAATAGGGTCTCCACTTATCTCTTAGGACATCATATACCCATTACGGATAGCATAATTTATAACCTCATAGGAATTGCTGAGAAACTAAGAGGTTATTACTTTAGAGGATAATGAGATGAAGAATCAATTGGAACCACTTATTCTGATACCTTAGGTACAATTTTTGGTAATCCAAACTTATCTATCCTTCTGAAAAGCTATGAACATTTACTACCTTTCAAATACCAAATTGCTTCATCACATCTTGATAAGTATTATACTCCTAAAATAATATCATCATGATGAAGTTAGCCAAATGAAATTAGGAACGATGTATTGGATTATGAAGGGATATGACATTTGTTTTGGTTACCTAATACAACAAAACATGATTAAACTATCAAAAACGGATATGATGCTTCCATATGGTGGCTTGATCACTAGACTAATCCATGTATATGGCATAGTCATTCCACCTGATGAAGAAACCTTGAAACTAGATAGGTTCAACATCATAAATAGAAACCTACTAAAAAGATTAAGATGTATAGTCAGAAATGTGACTTGGACTAGATTACCTAGAAGGACTGACCCCCTCCTATCTGATCCAGAACCTAAAACACCAATATTTAGGAGAAATCAATCTCCTCCTACTTGGTCCCTTTGAGGCAACACCTCCAATAGAGCAAGCACCCTACTCATCTGCCGACGACATAGGGACTCGAATTGATCGATTTGAACAACGTCAAGATCAAATTTTAACTGACTTACAGTAAATTCATCAACAACTTAATACTCTATTTAGACATTTTGACTTCCCACCACCTGAATAGCTATTGTATGTTTTTTTGCTGATGACAAAGGGGGAGAAGTTAATGTCGTGAACCTTTGATGTTGAGAACTTTTGATGTTGTGTTGTTTTATTCTTTTTAATGTTGTGATCTCTTTAATGTTGTGAACCTTTGATGTTGAGAACTTTTGATGTTGTGTTGTTGTGTTCTCTTTAATGTTGTGAACCTTTGATGTTGAGAACTTTTGATGTTTTGTTGTTGTGTTCTCTTTAATGTTGTGATCTCTTTAATGTTGTGAACCTTTGATGTTGAGAACTTTTGATGTTTTGTTGTTGTGTTCTCTTTAATGTTGTGATCTCTTTAATGTTGTGAACCTTTGATGTTGAGAACTTTTGATGTTTTGTTGTTGTGTTCTCTTTAATGTTGTGATCTCTTTAATGTTGATAACTTTTGATGTTGTGATCTCTTTAATGTTGAGAACTTTTGAATGTTTTTTTTTTATAAGTAGAACTTTTGAATGTTACCATGCAATGATGCAATGTCGGTTTCTTCCTAATATTGTGAACTTTTGAATGTTACCATGCAATAATGAAAGTATCATAAAGGTTATATCAAGATGATGTATCATGCAAAGAGTGATGTAAGGCTATGTGAACTTATCAAAAAAAAAAATGTAAGGCTATGTGCGAAGCATTTTATCATGCATGAAGTGATGAAATTGTGCATTTAATATCTTGATGACTTGAAACTATGATGATGCACAATACATGTGATTTCTAATTAAAATTGATTAAAGCTTGAATTCAAGGTTGGGAATTTAAGTTTGTATTCTCTCAAGTATGGTATATAGATAGGGGGAGTTAAGGTTAACTCTATCATCAATTGGTTGTCATCATAAAAAAGGGAGAGATTGTTAAATCTCAGATTTTGACGATGAAATCAATTGGTAAATTGTTTGATCTAATCTATATGTTGAGATAAGTGTGCAGGATTAACTATGATAGCAGTAAGGCATAAAGTAGATATTGGGCTGGAGTTGAGGATCGGACAATACGTCGAAGACTCGGACGATATGCTGGAAGCTCACCGAGAGTTCGTCAGGAGCTCACCGAGAGTTCGTCGGAAGTGCACCGAGAGTTCATCGGGAGTTTGCTAAGAGTTCGTCGGGAGTTCGCTGGAAGTTCATCGGAAGTTTACCGAGATGTTCACCGGAAGATCACCAAGAGAACAATCGACATACCGGACAGAGTTTGCTTGTTTAAATGTCTTAATTATGATAGTTAAACCTTAATTTGAGTTAGGATTGGGAGGTAATCCCACTAACTTAGTTAGGGGCCAACTAGGCCCTTAACAGGGCTAAATTGGGTTGGATTAAACAGCTCATTCAGCACTTGAAGTCATGGCTGGCGGTGACACCGCTTGGGACTCAATCTCCCAAGTGTTCTGGGCGGTGGTACCGCTGGCAGTTAATGCTATCAAGCGGTGGTACCTCTAGAACTCGGTCTCCGAAGCTCTATTAGGATATCGTATCATCCAGAATAAGTGGTGGTATCACCCAGTATCAGTCTGCAGGCGGTAGTACCGCCCAATAATGGCAATGATACCACCAGTACTCTGAAATCTAGGGATGTGACACTTTTTGGCTCCAATTATAAAGCCATTGGGGCCTATAAATACCCCACCCTTTTTTGCATGAAAGGACATAAAAGTTTGAACAATATTTTGAAATCTTGGGGTGTCAAAAGTGTTGTAAAAGTGTAAAGTGTCCTCCTCCTCCCTTTCTAATGTTGTGATCATTCAAGAGAGGTGTGACTTGTAAGGGATATTTCCTAAACCCGTGAAAAGGAGAAAGCACTATAAAGAGGTGGTTGGTCTTCGCTTATTGAAGGAAGACCATTAGTGGATGCTGATGACCTCGACGAATGAGGAATCGGAAGTGGATGTAGGTCACAATGACCGAACCACTATAAATTTTGGTTTGCATTTCTATTATTATCATTTACTTACTTTGCAATTGCTTCACTTCCTCCTTACTTGGCTTTCACTACCCTTATGAACAAACATGCTTTCAAGGTATCTTCCGAGATCAGTTTTTTTAATGTATGAAGAATTTTAAACCGATGTTTTTATCCGTTGCAGTAATTCACCCCCTCTTAGTGCCGACTCGATCCTAACAGCTGCTGCTCTCCGACCAATGACCACCATTGCCTTTGCTTCCCAACCAGCACCTCCTCCCCCTTTGATAGAACCCTTGCAGACTCTAAGCTCAGGGTTGATCTCTTTAGGGGATCGGCCTCCTTGGAACTCTATAGGGGTTCATTCCTCCAAGTTGTTGCTCAAAGGCTGCTAAAAAGATTCATCTATTTCTTAACAAAAGAGGATGAATACATGACTATTTATAGGGCTTCTAAACCCCAACTCCTAATAGGACTCCTACTTCTAACCAACTCCTAATGCTTCTCTAAGATGCAACCTCCAAACTAATCCTATCCTTAGTCGGCCTCTTCAACTCTTTAATAGGGGTCGGCATGGTAGGTTTTACATGAGTGCCCCTTTCAATTAGGACTCTCTTAGCTAGAGTCCTAACAGACCCGCCTCTTCAAATCAGCCTTGTCCTCGAGGCTGACGATCCATGAATTCTAGGAATTTGATCTTCAAGTCATCATATTTCTCTCAAGTGGCATCTTCTGCTGGTAGGTTTGCTCATTGTATTAGCACTTCAGTAGTGGGTCATCGTCATTGAGTCATGATTCATCGACTAATAATGGCACTCGGTTGGGTCTAGAGTTCTCCTTAGATAGTCATATTTGGTAGATGGCTTTGGGCTCTCTTGTTTTGTCCAAGCTTGAGCTTTAAAATTGACCTATGGAAGACTAGATGGATTCTGGAGCTGGTGGGTAAGTCCAATCTGTATACTACCGCTCCGATGTGCTCCAAAATTTAGTAGGGTCCATAGAATCGAGGTGAACGCTTCATAGATGCTTTGTTATGGATTGATGTTTGCTTGTATGGTTGGAGCCATAGGAAGACCCAATCTCCTACTGAAAATTCTCTGTCGCTTTTGTGTTGATCATATTACTATTTCATCCTTGCTTGAGCTGTAGTGAGATTATCTTTCAGCAACTTTAGCATTTTATCTCTGTCTTGTAGTTCTCTATCTACTTGTTCTACTTTAGAGGTGCCCAACACATATTTTGGGATCACAAGGGGAGGTCGACCAAACATAGCCTCATTGGGAGTACATTTTATGGATGAATGATAAGTTGTATTATACCACCACTCGGCCCAAGGAAGCCACTTTGTCCACTCTTTTGGCCAATCACTAGTGAAGCATCTGAGGTATGTCTCAAAGCATCTATTCACCACTTCAGTCTAGCCGTCGGTTTGTGGGTAATACGTGTACTCATTTTCAATTTAGTGCCCTGCATTTGGAATAATTCTATCCAAAATCTGCTTGTGAAAACCCTATCACGATCACTTACAATAGATCTTGGCATCCCATTAATTTTACAATATTTTCTATAAAGATTTGAGCAATACTAGAAGCAGTGTAGGGATTACGAACAATGCAAAAGTGAGCATACTTTGTAAGGTGATCCACCATGACAAAAATTGTACCTTTTCCTTGTGATGAGGGAAGCCCTTCGATGAAGTCAATTGATATATCAGTCCATATTGAGTCCGAGATGGGTAAAGGTTGCAGCTTTTCGGGACTTGCCACTTTCTCGCCTTTATGTCGTTGACATACATCACATTATGCCTCAAATTTAGCAATAATATTTTTCATCCCTACCCAATAAAAAATTTACTTAATTCTCTTATAGGTTCTAAGGAACCTGGAGTGCTTGACCAGAGGTGTGGAATACATCTCTTGAAGGATGGTCTTTATGCAAGTAGAATTTGACACAAGTACATTGCGTCCCTTATAGCGTAATTCTTTTGAGTCCCAACTGTAATGAGCCACGGAACTTGGTGTTTCCTCTAATTTTTTTTATGATCTTACTAGTCTCTAGATATTCTTGCCATTCCCTCTTAATATCCTCAAGGAAGTCGCTGGTCGGAAGTAAATGACCGAAAATTCAGCTTGCTTGGGTAGCCGTGAAAGCGCATCTACAACAACATTCTCTTTCCCCTTTTTGTAAGTTATTTCATAATCATATCCAAGAAGCTTTGTTACCCATTTTGCAGCTCGAGGGAAGATATCTTATGCTCCAAGAAATATTTTAGGCTTTTATGGTCGATCTTGATTTGAAAGTGTCGCCCGATCAAGTAAGATCTCCACCTCGTTGCTGCGTGCACAATGGCAAGCATCTTCTTATCATATGTTGATATGTTTTGATGGGAGGGAGACAATGCCTTGCTAGTGTATGTGAGTGGGGCACTGATCTTTCCATAGTTTTTTATGAACTTACGGTTGTAGCCTGTTAAACCGAGAAAGCCACGTAGCAATTTTATGTTCCTCAAGGTCGGCCAGTTCTGCATTGCTCCAATTTTGGAGGGGTTCACCGTCACACCTTCCTTTGATATGATATGCCCAAGATATTCCACCTTTTGTTGAAGAAAGCAAAAATTCATAGTGGCCGTTGTGTGTTCGAAAGGTGGTTTTCGGTATGTCTTCTTCGCACACTCGTATTTGATGATACCCGGATCGAAGGTCCAGCTTTGTGAAGATTTGTGCTCCCTTTCATCTATCAATTCATCTACTATTGAAATAGAGTATTTGTCCTTGACAGTAATACCATTGAGAGCTCGGTAATCAACGTACAATCGCCATATTCCATCCATCTTTCGTACGAAGAGCATCGGTGAAGAGTAGGGGCTACAATTTGGCCGCCGAATTTGGTGGTAACCGAATCGGAGGTCCAACTTCGTGAAGACTCGAGCTCCTTTTAATTCATCAAGAAGTTCATCCACCACTGGTATTGGGTACTTTTCCTTGACGGTGATGCCATTTAAAGCTCGGTAGTCGATGCACATCCGCCAAGTTCTGTCCTTCTTGTGTACAAGTAGCGCCGGTGAGGAATAGAGGCTGCAACTTGGCCGAATAACTCCTATTTCGAGCATCTTTTTTACAATCCTTTCTATTTCATCCTTCTGGAGATGTAGATACCGATATGACCGAGTAATTGTTGTAACTCGCACAGTTTCAGATATCTCTTACTAATCATTCCGGTGGGTAAGAGGTAGGTTTAAAGAGATCAACCCAAAGTTTAGAATCTGCAAGGGTTCAATCACCTGGTATCAGAGCAGCGTTCTTAGCATCTTGCAGCCCATCCATAGCCATCCATCAGCCCTCCACAGCCGCCCAAAGCAATTCCCACAATTGCTTAAAAGATCGTCGTCAAATTTTGCCGTTATCTCCACCACCACGGATCATCCTTCGATCTCCCCATGAATTGCAACAGGTTCTGGTTTCTTACCTTACTGCTGCTATAATTTAGTTATCTTTATTCTAAAATCCAAAAAAAAAATTATTCCAAAATTGCTGCATAAACTTTTCGTCGTAAAGTTTTCATCTCTACGACGAAAGATACATTGTAGAATTCCAGCCGCATAGCACAGACTCTTTGATCTTGCTACTGCATTTTTTCTATCCAAATCTCTACGAAATTTTTATGGCAGCTTTGAAACTTCCTAAAAGCAGATTTCCCTTTGGTTTTGTAAAAAATTCTCAATATAAACCATTGATCTTTTACGTCTAAACTGCTATACTTGAAAATCTGTACTGTAAAATTCTAGCCGCATAGCATAGTTTGTTTCATCTTGCTACTATGTTTTTTTTGTCCAAATCTTTACCAAATTTTTATGATAGATTTAAAACTTCCTAACAGTAGATTTTCCTTTGGTTTAGTTGAAAAATTATCAATATAAACCACTGATCTTTTACGTCCAATCTGCTATATTTGAAAATCTGCAAAAAATTTCAGTCACATATTGTTGCGTTAACCAATCTATTTGCAATCCTTTTTGAACGAAATTTCATATACACTTCATAGATCATCTTAGCTTCCATCTAAGATTGATCTATTAAGGAATTCATCTCTAAAAATGATTTTGTATTACTGCAAATTTTCATCGCAAGCCGCTGAAATTTTTTGACGAGAATTCTGCTATCGTAACTTACACCAATTTCCTTGCTGTTATACTGCCAAAATTTTCTTGATTAAATTGGATATCCTTGCTATCATATAAACTGAGATTTTTCTGTCAATTCCCTCCTCAAATCTCTCAAGTTGGCCCGAATAAAGGATAAGATTTGGACTCTCTTTACTGAACTCAGTTTAGGCCGACCACCAAGCCCGAAGAAATTACATCAAGGAGAGAGCTCTAACAAATCACACTAAGCCCAAAGAGATGACTTCCAAAAGAGGGGAGGCTCTATGACTAACCCTAACTATCCACGCATGAGGGTGGACTTCCCTAGATGGGAAGAGGGAGACCTGATTGGTTGGATCTCGCGCGCGGAGTGATATTTTCGGTACCACAAAACCGCGGATGCATCTATGGTGAAAATTGCAGCTATACATCTTGAAGGGGATGACACACGGTGGTTTGACTGGTTTGAACACACTCTTGGAGTCCTCTCATGGTGGCAATTCAAAGAAAGACTACTGATCCGCTTCGGACCAACCAATTACGAGAACATTGACGGACAACTAGCAAAGATCCGACAAACCTCCACCATTCAGGAGTACCAAACCTGGTTTTAAAGGTTATCTAATCAAAGTGATTAGTCTCAAAAACAACTATTGGGGACCTTCGTTGAGGGCTTGAAGCTAGAGATCCGAGAAGTTAAAGCGTGACAACCGTACACACTTATGGCAGCCATCTCTTTCTCACAATATCAAGAGGAGCGATTGAACCATGAAGCCCGGAGGACTAGGGTTGCTCCCCAACCAGCAATACCAAAGCCCTCAATCCCCCCTACTTGTTGAATCTCACATTTTGATGAAGAATCTAATTAATTGTGTTTAGATGTTTAACTGCATTTTGAGTGATGCAGGTCTACTCGATCAGGATTAGATAGTTGACGCAGGAGGAATTGATGTTACACTGGAGGAGATCACGTTAGGATATTGGACGGCAGAAGGCTTCGGACGTCGAGCATCGAGCCAAGGAGAGTGAAATTGGGCCAAGGATATCGGGGTTGCGGAGGTTGCGCCAAGTATATCGGGGTTGCGGAGGTAAACCACCGATTGGGCAACAAGCCGCAAGAGAGGACGATGCGCTGAAGAATCGAACGAAGCGCCAACCAATGACGTGCCGGGCAACAGAATGTCAATTCGCGTTGTAATAATTATCTAGATCGGAGTAGAGTTTTGGCTTATGTGTGCAGGATTAACTACGATAGCTTAAAGACATAAAGCAAGTCTACCGGAGTCAAGTTCGATAGGTGTTCGAGAGTCCGCCGAGAGTCCAAAGATTCATCGGAGATGCTGTTGGAACTAATCGAGAGGAAATTGGGGACTTGTCGGAGTTTTCGGAAGTCCGCCGAAGAGATCCTCGGAGGTTCGAGGAGATCACCGAGAAGGCTCAACTACTCGCTGAACTTGCCATAAGATCGGGAGCCTGTTGGGAATCCACCGGAAGAAATCCGAGGGTGTATCGGAAGTCTGCCAGAAAGCTCGCCGGAAGGAAACTCGACGTTGTCGGTTAAAAGATCTACTTAGGACTATGTCTTGATTTCATAGTTTACATGTAATTAGGGTTAGGATTAAGAAATAATCCTATATCCTAGTTAGGGGCCAATTGGGTCCGAATATGACCTAGTTTGGGCCAGATTTTAAGCCCAACAAGTGAACCATAAGGTCAGGCGGTGGCACTGCCGGACTGGGCGGTGGCACCACCCAGAACCCGAGAATTCGAGCGGTGGTATCGCCGGACTAGGCGGTGGCACCGTCGAACACTCAAGAGGTTTGGCGGTGGCACCGCCAGACCCAAGCGGTGG
>LVTN01003642.1:1299-15947 GCA_001649415.1 Musa itinerans
TAGTTAGCATGTTAATTAGGGTTAGGATTAGGTGTTAATCCTATAACCCAAGTAGGGGCTAATTGGGCTCGACATCGGACTAGTTTGGGCCAAGTTTGTTGCCCAAATAGTGAGCTGGAATAGTGTAGGCGGTGGCACCGCCAGACTAGGCGGTGGCACCGCCCAGAACCCGAGAGTTCGGGCGGTAGTACTGCCAGACTGGGCGGTGGCACCGCCCAGCACCCGAAGGTCGGGTGGGGGAACCGCCACTGACAGGCGGTGGAACCGCCAACATCGGGAACCCAAAGGAATTCAAATTTTGGAGTCCAAATTTGTATCCTCTTGGGGTCTATAAATACCCCTCAATTCTCAGCAGAGAATATAACCTTTTGAGAAGTTAGAAATTAAGATAAAGCCTTAGCAAAGTCTTTAGGAAGTCTTGTTTTCAATTGCTTGAGTGTTCACCTCCTTCTTTCTCCTTGAAAATTTGTAAGAGAGTGAACCACTTGTAAAAGATTTTAAGAGGGGTATTTGTCCTTCCCCTTCAAAGTAATTTGCTAGTGGAAGTTGGGAGCCTCATCGAAGAAGGCTTCGCAAGTGGATGTAGGTCACATGACCGAACCACTATAAATTGGTTTGCGTTTATCTTATTGTCATTTATATTACTGCAAACCATCTTCACTTTGATTCTCTACTTCTTTGTCTCCTTCTTACGTATACCTTCAAGTTAAAATGCAATCGAAATAATTTCAAACGAAACGTTGCTTTTATTGTACGAAGTTTCTGAAAGTGTTTAAATCGTCGAAAGTTTATCGTTCTTTATCGCTGCACTAATTCACCCCCCCCTCTTAGTGCCGCTCCGGTCCTAACAGTCACCATGTATAGCCCTAGATGGTGATGTTGCAGAGCATGTATGGTTAGGGAAAGATGTTTCCTACAAGCATTTGAGAGTGTTTGGTTGTCATGCATTTACATATATTCCAGACAATGAGAGGTCCAAGATGTATGGTAAGACTAAAGAATGTATTTTTCTTGGTTACTCACATAATCAGTTTGGTTATAGGCTTTGGGATCTAGAAAAGCAAAAGGTGTTTAGAAGTAGACGTAGTCTTCTTTGAGGATCAAACCTTTGAGGATTTGAAGAAAAAGGCACCAGCTAAGACTTCTACAGAAGGATTAGCATATTGTGACCCAGTTATTCCTTCAGTATATCTGGGTGATGGGGGAGATGTGCAGGAAGATGGTGTAGAGCCTAATGTTGATTTACCTGCAGGACATGTAGAGTAAGAAGAAGTTGGAGAGTAAGTTCCAGCAGAACCTAAGTTGAAAAGATATTCTAGATAACGTCTACTTTCCAGAAGATACTCTACAGATGAGTATGTGATGCTTACTGATGTAGGTGAACCAGAGAGTTACCGAGAAGTAGTTGAAAGTAAGCAGAAAAAGAAGTGGTTAGTTGTTATGTAGGAAAAGATGGATACTCTTCAAAAGAACTACATTTATGATTTGGTGCTACTACCAAATGGAATGAAGGCCTTGAAGAACAAGCGGGTTTTTCAGTTGAAGATTCAAGAATATTGTTCTCAACCAAAGTATAAAGTTAGATTGGTTGTGAAAGACTTTGGTTAAAAGAAAGGTATTGACTTTAAAGAGATTTTTTCTTATGTTGTTAAAATGTCTTCTATTCGTGTTGCTTTTGGTATTGCTGCTAGCCAAGACTTAGAGGTTGAGCAGTTAGATGTGAAAACAGCTTTCCTTCATAGTGATTTGGAGGAGGAAATTTATATGGAGCAACCAGAAGGCTTCAAAGTCAAAGGTAAAGAGAACTTTGTATGCAAGTTAAGGAAGAGCTTGTATGGGCTAAAGCAAGCTCCAAGATAGTGGTACAGAAAGTTTGATTCATTTATGACAGAAAATGGATATAAAAGAATGACTTTAGATCATTGTGTGTACATCAAATGATTTGGTGAGAATTTTATTATTCTCTTACTTTATATTGATGACATGCTTATTCTTGGGAAAGATATGTCTAAAATTGACAGGTTGAAAAAGGAATTGAGTGAGTCTTTTGCAATGAAGGACATGGGGCCAGCAAAGTAAATACTATACATGCAGATTTCCCGTGATAGAAAAACCAAGAAGATTTGGTTGTCATAGGAGAAATACATTGAGAATGTATTGGAAATGTTTAGTATGAGTAATGCAAAGCTAGTTGGTTCTCCTCTTGCAGGTTACTTCAAGTTGTGCTCAGAACTAAGTTCGTCAAGTGATGAGGAGGAGAAAATACAAAAGGTTCCCTATGCTTCAGTAGTTGAAAGTTTATGTATGTAATGGTATGTACGAAGCCGGATATTGCATATGCAGTTAGTGTTACTAGCAGATTTCTTGCAAATCCAAGCAAAAAGCACTGGGCAATAGTGAAGTGGATTTTTAGATATCTTAGAGGGAGCTCTAAGGTTTGTTTAAGCTTTTGAAGTGGATCACCTGTGTTGACAGGTTACACAGATATAGATATGGTAAAAGATATAGATACGAGGAAGTTCACATCAGGTTATGTACTTACTTTTGTAAGGGGAGCTGTGTCATGACAATCCAGATTGCAAAGGTGTATTGCTCTCTCCACCACAAAGGCATAATATATTGCTGCTATAGAGGTATGCAAAGAAATATTATGGATGAAAGAATTCTTACAAGAATTGGGGCTGAAATAGGAAAATTATGTGGTGCATTGTGACAACCAAGGTGCCATCCATTTGTGTAAGAACAAAACTTTTCATTCCAAGTCAAAACATATAGATGTCAGATACCATTGGATTCGAAATGTACTTGAAGAGAAGCAGTTGCAACTTCAGAAAATTCACACAGATGATAATGGAGCAGACATGTTGACAAAGATCCTACCAAAAGAAAGACAGGAGATATACCGACAACTGGTCGGCATAACTTCACATTGAAGAGTCTTGGGACAACCTCCTTTATGGGCTAAAAGGGGAGATTGTTGGGCTGACAGCCCATATATTCAGCCCTAGGTGGGCTTTATCAGCCCACAGCCCACCCCCTTTGACCTAACCCTAGATCAAAGTTAGGAGGTGCGGGGCCTACGTTTTTTAGGTATAAAAAGGGCAACAACGAGGCACAAAACTATAGCAATGAGAGGAGATTATTTGCAGTAGCATCTCGATTAAAAGAGGAGGAGAAAAAGATAGAAAAACAAGAGAAAGAAAGGGAAGAAGACAAGGACAACGCAAAGAGACTGTTCTCAATCATCTAGGCAATGTTCTTATCTCAAGTTAGATCAAACCTACAGTAGATTTTTGCTGTGATTAGTTAGGGGAGAATTTAGATATTGTGCACAGTGACGTGATTCTTGTATCCCAGTTATTCTCTTGTGATTGTTACTAGGGTTTTGAGTAAGAGATTGAGATTTGTATATTCATTATTCTTATAGTAGATTATCTTTAGTTTGACTCGTGGTTTTTATCCTTTACATTGGAGGGATTTTTCACATATATCTTGGTATTTTATTTGATTGTGATTTCATTTAATTCTACTAGCCTGCTAGTATTTATTCATATATAAAAGTTTATTTTTCTTTATATCCCATCACATTACACTTCTAATGGAAGTTGGTAGCTCGCAGCAGCAGCTCACTTCATTGAAGATCCAAGATGGATATATAATTGCTCTGCAGCTAAATAAGTGCACGGCAAGGAGATCTTGTTTCTCTTTCTCTCTCTCTCTTTTTTTTTTTCTTTTTTTATAGAGAAATTAAGTCGCAAAATAATTCTAGTGTCAATCAGCTTATCGTTTAAATTGTTATTCCAGCTATAAAGAATAGTTTTTTCTAAAAAAAAAAACATAATGAATAATGCTCAAAAGTTGGAATTAATTTTATTTGGCCCAAGACTCCAGTGCGACCTTATTGTCTAAAAGCCATATGTATTCCAATACGATAAATCCTAAAATTTAAGCTACTGGGGTTCTCGTTTCATATATGGAATTCTGTAGATCCTGCAGTTTTCGTACTAACTTGTCCTCTTTGCTAGCTGAGCCTGCTTAATACCAAGATTGGATGAAAAGCACTAAGACAATTGGGCTTAGTGTCCGAAAAATTTGAGGTCTTTCTTAGTGTTCTTGAAACTTGTCTACACTCTACAAATAGCAGTCAGAAATGTCAACTTTTAACTAATATGCCACACTAACTCCCGAGGTTTGCGGTGTTTGTTCTAGCTCTACACCAGCCAATTAACTTGAGTGTTTATATTTAATAGTATGGTGTAGAGAACAGTAATGAAAACTGCGAGTTTATTTTGCAAGTACACATGTTTGGTAGAAGAACATCACAAACAAAGCACTCATAGGAACGTCTTCAATAACTATAAGATAAATGAACATGATTGTGTTGGTAAACTACCGTGTTAATGGATGGAGTCATCTTAAATCAGTAATGTTGGAATGAAGGAACAAGGAAATAATAAAAATAAAATAAAGATATTTCTAAGTTTATTCTTTTTCTATCTTGTTTTATGAACTATGGTCCTATTTATAGGACATAGTAGTAATTATCTCACTCCACCATATTACCCATGATTGAGTTAGGTGTATGAACTATTATATAACTTCTAAATCATGAGCCACTTCTTAAAACATGCTTAAAACTATCCAGAACATGATAACTACCTAGATAACTACTATGAATCAATTCTCAATACTCTCCTTGATTCATAGTTACATACACCGATTTACGATATGAAATAAACATGCTTTTGAACTGGAAATGACTTGGTGAGGACATCCGTAACTTGTTCATATGTTCCATAATACTTCATTGCTATGGCTCCACTTGCTACAAGATCCCTGATGAAATGATAGCGTATCTCTATATGCTTCGTTCTTCCATGAAATTTTAGATTCTTCGTCATTACAATTATGGCTTTATTGTCGTAAAATATTTTCATTGTTTAATTTTGTTCTTGATGAAGATATTCAAGATGTCTTCTAAGCTATATTGCTTGACAAGCTACTGATATTGCAGCTACATATTTTGCTTCCGATGTCGATAATGTAGTTGTTGGTTGCTTTTTTGAACTCTAAGATATAACTCCTGATCCAAGGCTAAAAATATTACCTGAAGTACTGTTTCTATCATCTAAAGCTCTTGCCCAATCACTATCAGTAAAACCAAATAATTTATATTTAAAATTATGAGAATACCAAATACCATAATATGTAATTCCAATAATATAACGCAGAATTATTTTAATAGCTTCGAGATGATGTTTGCTTGGGTTATGCATAAACCTGGATACTACACTAATATAGAAGGTAATATCTGGTCGAGTATGAGTTAGATAAATCAAACCTCCAACCAAACTTCTGTAGTATCTTGCATTTGTCAGACATGTATTATCTTCAAGTTTCAATTTCTCATTTACATTCATTGGTGTTGCTGCAGCTTTGTAATTAATCATATTAGATTTTTTTAGTAGATCCATTGCGTAGTTTCTTTATGAAATAAAAATTTCATATGATCCTTGCTTCACTTCCAACCCAAAAAAATAGTGTAATAGACCTAGATTTGACATTTCAAACTTATTCATCATGTATTTTTTAAATTTTATCACAAAAGAGTTAGTTGAATCCATATATATAATATTATCAACATAAAAGTAAACTATTAGAATATTATGTTTACTTTCCTTCGTTAGATAAATAGTAGGTTCATTATTGCTCCTCTAAAATTTATTTTGATAAAAATAATAATCAATTTTACTATACCATGCCTTTGAGTTTGTTTAAGCCCATAAAGAGCTTTTCTTAGCTTATACACATTTTCTTCATGTCCTTTAACCAAAAAACCTTTAGGTTAGTAACAAAAACATCTTCGTGTAAATCTTCATTTAAAAATATAGATTTCACATCAAATTGATAAACATGCCAACTCAAGTGAGCAGCGAAAGCCAAGAAAGTTCTCATGGTTTCGAATCTAGCAACTAGAGAAAAAATATCATTAAAATCAATACCTTATTGTTATGAATATCCTTTTGTTACAAGCCGAGCTTTATGCTTTTGGATATTTTCATCTGCATTAAATTTTATTTTAAACACCCATTTTAATCCAATAGCTTTCTTTTCTTTTGATAGATCCATTAGCTCTCAAGTTTCATTTTTCTTAATTGACTTAATTTCCTCCTTCATTGCTTTTCATCATTCCTCTTTTTCAATTGCTTTCTCAAAAGTTATAGGATCTAAAATAAATAAAGCAAATGTTGAATCATAAATTTCTGTTAGTGATCTAAAATTTTTTGGAGGGGTTTCATTTGAGGAATCAGAATTTAAACTACTATTGGGTGAGGTTGACGATGAACTTGTTGAAGTAGGATCTGTCATTTGATTCTATGGAGTGTCTAGTTCTGCTAGAATTTAAATTTGTGTTATACCTTTATTGGTCTCCCAATTTTAACTTACCATTTCATCAAACACAACATTTCTGTTAATAATAACTTTGCCACTAATAGGATTATATAATCGATATACTTTGGATCGTAAGGAATAACCAATTAAGATGTATTTTTCTGATTTTTCATCAAGCTTGTGATGGTTTTGTGAATTCACCAAAGCATAAGCAATACAACAAAAAATTCTTAAATGACTTACATTTGGTTTCATACCATACCAAGTCTCAAAAGGAGTTTGATTCATAATAGCCTTTGTTGGTGAAATATTCAACAAATAAACTATTGTTGCAACTGCTTCTACTCAAAACTGATTTGGAAGGTGTTTTCCTTTAAGCAATCTTCTTGCCATTTCAACGACAGTTTGATTCTTACATTCAGCCACACCATTTTGCTGTGGTATATATGGTGCTGTCAATTATTTACAAATACCATTTTCTTCACAAAAAGAATTAAACTTATTAGATAAAAATTTACCACCTCTATCTGTCCGAAGTGTCTTTATATATCTACCACTTTGCCTTTCTGCAAGTGCCTTGAATTTTTAAAAATTATGAAATGTTTCAGATTTCAGTTTCAAAAAATATACCCAACTCATACGACTATAATCATTAGTAAACAATAGAAAATATTGACTTCCACCAAATGATTTTGTATTCATAGGTCCACATAAGTGAGCATGAATTAATTCAAGATAATTAGATGCTCTCTATGCTTTTCCAATATGAAATGGTTTTTTACTTTGTTTACCATAAATGCATTCTTTACATACATCAAGTGTATTAATTTTGGGCAATCCAAAAATCATTCCTTTTTTATTTAACAACCTTAAACCCTTAATGTTAAGGTGTCCATATCTTAAATGCTATAAATTAGACTCATTCTTTTGAGTTACAATAAGAGCATACTTTTCAATATTTGAAACATCAAGTGGAAATATCTTGTTTTACGTTATGCAAACATTTACCGTAATCAAACCAGATTTTTTATCTTTAATAGTGCATGAACCATCATCAAATATTACTGAATATCCATCATCTATCAATTAGCCAACACTCAACAAGTTATGTGATAAAGTAAAAATAAAGAAAATATTATCAAGGTATTTTACCTTCCCTTGATTTGTCTTCACCTCATTTGTTTCTTTCCCTTCCACTTGGATTTGCTTGTTATCTCCAAGTTTAACTTTCAACTTATGAGTTTCATCAATATCTCTAAACATTGATCTTATGCTTGACATATGATTAGAACATCCACTATCTAGAAACCAAATATCATTTGAGATATCATTAACTTGTGAATGAGTCATAAATAACTCACTATTTTTTTCATTTTTCTCCACATAACTTGCTTGCTTTTCTCTTTTCCAGCAATCTGCCTTCATGTGACTAAGCATTTTACAATAGTGACATTGAATTCTACTCTTGTAATTTTTTTGATCATAATTTGATTGCTTTTGTTCATCATTCACATCAAAGTGTCCTCTTCCTCTTCCTCTTCTATTTCCTCTACCATGAAATCCTCCTCTGCCACGTCCTCTTCCTATTGATTTTTTATCTTCTTTTGAAGTAGAAGACTTCCCCCTTAACCTGAAATGCTTTTTATTTACTTTTTTCAAGTGACTTATTCAACCTTGCTTCATATGTTTGTAAGGAATCCATTAGTTCATCAAATGAAAATGTAGATAAATCTTTTGACTCCTCAATTGCGGCAACAATATGATCAAATTTCAGAGTTAAACTTCTTAAAACTTTTGCAATAATTATATGATCAGGAAGATGTTCACCATAAGATTTCATTTGACTAACAGTTTCAGTAATTTGAGAAAGAAAATCTTGCATCAATTCATTGCTTTTCATGAACAAAATTTTAAACTTATGACGAAGGGTTTGAAGTGTTACGTAATCACCCTTGATGAGCCTTGAAATTCATTTTGAAGTATCAACCAAGCTTGCTTTGAGGTTGTCACTACTACAATTCTTGAGAAGATTGTCTCATGTACAGCTTATTGAATGAAGAATAATGCCTTTGAGTCCTTTCTATTCTCCCTCAGCCTGATTTCTTCATCTGGATCTGCATATCCATTCTCTATTAAGTCCTAAAGATCTTGAGACTTGAATATAGTCTTCATCTCGATACTCCAAAAATCATAGCATTTGCCCGAGAAGATGAGAATAAAGGGTTGAGATATGAAATTGCCATTGAAAGCCATAATGCCTAGTTCAGATTGAAACTTAACTTTGATACCACAAATGTTAGGGATAGAGGAGCAATGAAACGATAAAAACAGAATAAAGATATTCCCAAGTGTATGTTATGATCAAGAGTCGGGGTCAGCACTAAGAGGGGGGGGGGTTTGAATTAGTTCAGCGGTAAAAACTACGTCGGTTTGAAAACCTTCGTACGACAAAAATCGTTTCCGACGAAAAACAAACTTCAGAAACTTAACTTGAAAGTGTACGTAGTGAATTGAAGGCAGTAAGCACTTAACGAGGTTTGCAGTAAGGTAATAGCAAGAATAAAATACAAACCAGAGAACACGACAGTTTTATAGTGGTTCGGTCGTCGTGACCTACATCCACTCCGCCGATTCCTCTTCCGTCGAGGCCACTGGCATCCACTAATGGTTTCCCTTCAATAGGCGAAGACCAACCACCTTTTACAACTCAATTCTCCTTTTACCGGGTTTAGGAGATAACCCTTACACCACCACTCACTCTCTCAAACTACTATTCTAACATTTAGAACTTTGAGAGGAGCTCACACAAGATTGCAATAGAGTTTCTATACTTTTTTACTCTCAATACTTGTGTACTTTAACCAGGGATGAGAAGGCTATTTATAGGCTTCAAGTTGATTCAAATTTAGAGCCTAAAACTTTCCCATCCTGGGTTTCCCGGGCACGGGCGGTACCACCGCCTGCGTTGGGCTATACCACCGCCCAGTGTTAGTCTAACATTGATACTGCCCTAGGCGGTACCACCGCCTGGGGGGCAGTGCTGGGTGGTACCACCACCCAGATTGGTGGTACCACCGCCTGGCACCCTGCTAGGGGCAGTATAACTGCCCAGATTGGCGGTACCACCACTTGACACAATCTTAAAAATTGTGCCACGACGGTGAGACTTCTTGGGGCACTGTTTGGGCCTCTTATGGGGCCCAACACAGTTCTTACATGGGCTTAGCTGGCCCCTAATTGGGTTGGCCCAATCCAAACCCAATTACGTGCTAACAATGAAATATAAGATATAATCTGAGCTAAACAAGTCCGTAAGTCTTGGTTCTTCTGGCGAGCTTCTGACGAACTTCCGACGATCTCTCGGCAATGTTCTGACAGACTCCCGACAAGCTCTTGGACTTCACGACAATTTTCTTGGTGAGTTCTGATGAGCTTCTATGGCAAGCTCCAAGACTTCTCGGTTGGTTTCGACAGAACTTCTGACTAACGTTCGGACTTCCGACGAACTCTCGAACTCCCAACGAAATCGCGTCATTGACTTTGGGACTTCATTTTACTTTATGCCTTGCTATTGTAGTTAATCCTGCACATGTAAAACATACTTCGATCTAGATAATTAATACTAAGCATTAATCAAGTTGTCCGGCATGTCATTGGTCCCTCGACGCTTCGTCCGATTCTTCAGCGCATCGTCCTCTCTTATGTCCTATTGCCCAATCGATTAGTTGACTCTGCAACTCCGATATCCTTGGTGCAATATCTGCTCTTCTTGGCCCGATACCCGAATCCATGGCCCAAAGCCTTCTGTCGATACGTCGACTATTCCTCCGGCCCGACGTCCAATCTTCTGACATGTTTTCCTCTAGCACAACATGATTTTTCCTACTTTAATTGTCTCATCCTGATCGAAGCATCCTATGCCACTCAAAACACAAATTAAAACATAAACACTTATCAATTAGTTTTATCATCAAAATACGAGATTTAACAGTGTATACTCCTTCTATCTTGCTTCATGAACTATGGTCCTATTTATAGGACCTAGTGGTAACTACCTCACTCCACTATGTCACCCATGATTGAGTTAGGTGTAGGAACTACCCTATAACTTCTAGATCATGGGTCACTTCTTAAAATATGTCTAAAACTATCCAGAATATGATAACTATCTAGATAACTACTATGAATCAGTAATCCCTCCCTTCTGCCAACGGAGAATATAAGTCATACCACCTAGTTTTGCTCAGCAGCACTCCATTAAAAAAGAGTTATATGTTGCATCTTGAAACGAAAAATCTAAAACAGAACACAATAGATTAATATTTCAGCAAAAGAAAAAAGTTCAATGAAAATGAGTGCTGAAAAACAAGCTAAGTGAACTCTAAAATTCCAAGGTAGAAGGATTAACTACAGGGTTTGGTGGCGTAGATAAGTATCGACGGTGCTTCAGGACACGTGAGTTGGTTAGTAGCAAAATAGGGCTTCGTGTTCTGCAACATCATTATCACATTTCTTTCCATCCAACGTAAAAGGTTTGATTATTGTCTACTTATATTTATTTTCCTTAATGCAACTTATTGATATCCATTTAAAGCGTAGAGTATAAATCCAAATGCAGCCAAGAAGTGTACAACTAAAATAACTCGGAGCTTAAGAACAATTAAAAAAATTGAATTTCGATCAACAAGATATTATAACATGTGATGCTCTCCATGCAGAGTTACTTGCAAAAAAAATTTTCCCCTGCCTTCTTGACAATCATGACAAAATGACCCTAAGGAGGGTCCAGATGCTTTAGGTGAAATTCAAATTAGTAGACTTTAAATTATGCCATAAGAGAACAATCATACTATTGTCACTGTCTAAAGTAACTTGAACAGTTTGTATGAGGTGCTTTCACCAAAAACTGTACCAGGTTTGACATGTTCAACGTACTCTTTCAGCCACAGCTTGGTTCATCGTACACATCAATGGTGCACTAGAGATTCAGGCAAGTGCAACAAGTTTCATAGATTATGAAAGGCCCTATTTAAGAATAAGTATATAACCACGGAAGAAATAAGTAGATAACCACGGAAGCAACATTTTTAAAAACGACTTCTAAGTATCCATCATATTTAAAAATACTTATGAATGAAACGTATAGTCTAAATGAAAGAATGTAATCAATCACATAATGGACTCATGTCGCTGGTCGGCTCTGTATATACTATTGGTACTAGTGTCCTAAGTGTCACTGCAACACTATATACTGATTTCCAAAGAAACACTAAAAATCATCCGAAGGCAAAGATGAGGGCACAACTCCAGAGGAGGGAACGAGGCAACGACGAGGGAGGAAAGAAAAAAACAAAGAAACTGAAAAGGGTATCGATCACTTAGGGGTAGAGGAGGTGTACTATCACGAACAAACCTACATATAAGATGTTCAAAATTATATTTTTATATTTTTATATTTTTTAATTTTATTTATACTTTATATATTCGTGTCTTTCGACTAAGGAGGAAACAAAGAAGCAAAGTAAACTAAGAAAAAAAAGAAGGGCATCGATCATATGATCTCGTATGAGGTAATACGTTGGCGGATAAATTACAAGATTAAGTGGAGGATCGACCGAGGGCAACACCAAACGATGACATATTTAGAGCTGATGAGGAGATTGGGACCAATGAAGGACTAACCTATGGTATGATGGGTGTTGTTGAATCTCGGATCTTGATGATGAAATCAATTGGTAAATTGTTTGATCTAATCTATATGTTGAGAAAAGTATGCAGGATTAACTACGATAGCGGTAAGACATAAAGCAAAATGAAGTGCCGGAGTCAAGATCGAGATTTTATTGGGAGTTCGAGAGTTCGTCAGTAGTTCGGACGTTCATCGAAAGTTTTACCGAAATTGACCAAAAAATCCAGGAGTTTGCTAAAGAAGCTCGTTGAAACTCGCCAAGAAGATCGTCGTGAAGTCCAGGAGCTTGCCGGAAGTCTATTGGAACATTGCCAAGAGATCGTCGGAAGTTCGTCGGAAGATCGTCGGAAGTTCGCCGGAAGATCGTCGGAAGCTTACCGGAAGAACAATTGACATACCAGACCAAGATTGCTTAGTTAGTATCTTAAATTATCGTAGTTAGACCATAAGTTGAGTTAGGATTGGGAGGTAATCCCACTAACTCAGTAATGGGCCAATTGGGCCCTTAATAGGGTTGAATTGGGCCGATTGAATAGCCCATTCAACACCTGAAGTCACGGCCAACGGTGGCAATATTTTATTAACGAGTTCATAATTTAAAAAATATTTGCCAAGTACTTTTAGACCATTGACGATATCTGTAAAATGGGTGTACATGTCTCCAATGGTTTCGCTTGGTTTTATATGAAACAATTTAAAATCATGCATCAAAAGATTAATCTTTGAAACTTTTACTCTACTAGTGCCTTCATGTATGGTTTCAAGAATGTGTTAAATATCGAAAGCCATTTCACAAGTAGAAACCCGATTGAATTTATTTTTGTCTAAGGCGCAAAATAGAGCATTCATAGCTCTAGCATTTAAAGAAAAAGTCTTCTTCTCCAAATCATTCTAATGGTTCATTAGAAGAGAAGACCTTCGAAAATCATTTTTAATAATATTTTATAAATTTAAATCCAAAGAAAGCAAGAAAAATCTCATTCGAGTTTTCCAATATGTGTAGTCCGTCCCATTGAACAAGGGAGGACGAATGAAAGAAAGTCCCTCTTAAAAGCCAAAAAGAGTCATTTCTCTTAGGTGTTAAACCAAATAAGAAATGAATGTGGCTCTGATACCAACTGTTAGGAATGAGTCGACACTAAGAGGGGGGTGAATTAGTGTAGTGGATAAAATTACGTTGATTCTAAAATTTTCGTACGATAAAAACTGAACTTGGAAGATAACTTGAAATCTCATTCGTATATGAAGTGAAAGCAGTAAGTAAGTAAAGGGTCAGTTTATAGTTAAAGTAATTTACTCAAAATAAATGTAAACCAGATTTTATAGTGGTTCAGTCGTTGTGACCTACATCCACTCTCAATTCCTCCTCCGTCGAGGCCACCGGCATCCACTATCGATCTTCCTTCAATGGGCAAAGATCAACCACCCTTACAACTCAATTCTCCTTTTGACAGGTTCAGGAGAAAACCTTTAAACCCCCCTTCACTCCTCTCTTAAACAAGACTAACACTTAAAGCGTTTGAGAGGATTTCACACACAATTACAACAGTATTTTCTTTTCTTCTTTGCTCTCAGTTGTGTGTGTATTAACCAGGGATGAGAGGTGTATTTATAGGCCTCAAGTTAATTCAAACTTGGAGCCTAAAAATGTCGCATCTTGGGTCTCCCGGGTATTGGCGATACCATTGCCTGTGCTGGGCGGTACCACCGCCTGCAGCACTGACACTAGGTGGTACCACCGCTCAGTTTGAGGGTACCACCGCTTGACACCCTGACACTGGGTGGTACCACTGCCTGACATAGTCTCGGAGACTGTGCCACGACGGTTTCACTTGTTTGGTCACTATTTGGGCCTTCTACGTGGTGTAATACAGCCCAAACATGGGCCCAACTGACCCTTAATTGAGTTGGTCCAATTCCAACCCAATTATGTGCTAACTATAAATTTTAAGACATTTTCTAAGCTAAACAAGTCCATAAGTCTAGGTTTCTTCCGGTGAGCTTCCGATGATCTTCCGACGAACTTCCGACGATCTCTCGGCAATGTTCCAACGGACTCTCGACAAGCTCCTGGATTTCATGATGATTATCTTGGCGAGTTCCAATGAGCTTCTTTGGCAAGCTCCTAGACCTCTCGGTCGATTTCGACAGAACTTCCGACGAATGTCCGGACTTCCGACGAACTCTCGAACTCCCAACGATATCTCATTCTTTGACTCCGGGACTTCATTTACTTTATGCCTTGATAACTATCATAGTTAATCTTGCACAAATAAAACTTACTTCAATCTAAAAAATTATTACAAAGCATGAATCATGTTGTCCAGCATGTCATTGTGTTAGGACTCTAGCTAGGAGAGTCCTAATTGAGAGGGACATTCATGTAAAACCTACCTATGCCGACCCCTATTAAAGAGGTGAAGAGGTCGGCTAGGATTAGGAGGTTGTTTCTTAGAGAAGAATTAGGAGTTGTAAAGGAATAGGAGTCTTGAGTAGGAGTCCTATTAAGAGTTGGTTAGAAGTAGGAGTCTTGAGTATGAGTCCTATTAGGAGTTAGGGTTTAGAA
>LVTN01003643.1:5916-16327 GCA_001649415.1 Musa itinerans
TTGTGATGGTAAATATTTCTACAAAAAAGGATGATTTTTAGGTACCCATTTGACCTTGGATGCCTCAAAAATTGATCGACTTAACTTATCATTTTGCATGGAGTTCTTTATGGTTCCTTTAGGAACCCAAATCAATTTGTGTGGACTACATTTCTTAAACTGAAAATGATAAGCTACATGCCCAAATTTCAACAAAAGTTGCATTTGTTTCGGAGTGAAACATGCAAAGTAGGGCCTTTAACAAAGGTGGTTGAATTTTGGTGAGAGTTACTCAAAAATCCGATTTCGTCTTTTATATGAATGTGACCCTTGATGGCAAGGATCATGTTCAAGGACTTGCTACCAACCTTAAACTTTTCTAAGGTTTCTTTGAGTAGCAAGTTTTCCTTTCTAAGTGTTTCTACTTCATGGCATTTTGTGTAGGGAGCTAAACTATCATCATGCTCAATTTTTAGTCTATCAAAATCGCTAACAAGAGAAGCATGCTCCTTTATCAAAGAGTTATACTTTTTACTCATGGTTCTACATTCATTAAATAATTCATGAAAAGCACTTAAAAGTTCATCGAAAGATAAATTTGCATCTAATGAACTAGTTACCTCATCTCCAATAGCCATTAGTGCATAGTGAGCAACTTGCTCGGTGTTGGTTGGTTCCTCTTCTTCGGATGCGCTTGAGTCATCCCATATTGCTTTAAGAGCTTTCTTCTTCTTTAGTTGCTTCTTCTTTGCTAGAGGACATTCGCTCTTGTAATGTCCTGGCTTCTTATATTCATAGCATATTACTTGATCTTTCTTGGGTTCAAATTTATCTTTAGTGTCATTTTTAAATTTATTCCTTTTTATGAATTTTTTGAACTTTCTTGTCAAGAGTGCCAAGTCATCATCAAAGTCCTCATCACTTGAATTTTCTTTCAAGTGGTCTTCTTGAGTTCTAAGTATCATATCCTTCCTGTTCTTTGGAAGGTTGTTCTCAAGCTCTTCATGAGCATTACAAGTCATCTCATAGGTCATTAGTGACCCGATTAGTTCTTTAAGAGGAAAGTTATTTAAATCCTTGGTCTCTTGAATGACCGTTACTTTAGGATCCCAACTCTTTGGAAGGGATCTTAAGATTTTATTTACAAGTTCAAAATCTAAAAAACTTTTACCAAGTCCTTTTAGACCATTGATGACAACCATAAATCGGGTGTACATGTCTCCAATGGTCTCATTCGGTTTCATTCGAAACAGTTTATAAGTATGGACTAAAAGATTAATTTTCAACTCCTTTACTCTACTAATGCCTTCGTGAGTTACTTCGAGTGTGTGCCAAATATCAAAAGTCGTTTCACAAATTGACACTCGATTGATCTCGTTTTTATCCAAAGTACAAAATAAGGCATTCATAGCCGTGGCATTTAGAGCGAAAGTCTTCTTCTCCAACTCATTCCAATCATTCAATGGAAGAGAAAACCTTTGAAAGCCATTTTCTACAATGTTTCATAATTCGAAATCCATATAAATTAGAAAATTCCTCATTCTAGTCTTCCAATTGGTGTAGTCCGTTCCATTGAGCATGGGTAAACGTATAATTGAGTGACCCTCTTGGTTGCCGGCTAATGTCATCTCTCTTGGGTTTCAAACCAAATGAAAGTGACCTCGCTCTGATACCAATTGTTAGGATCAAGAGCGGCACTAAGAGGGGGGGTGAATTAGTGCAGCAAAAAAATCGTTGATTTCAAAATATATTCATTTCGATTAAATCCATTTCAGAAAGATATTGAACTTGAAAGCTTTCGTAAGAGTGTTAAGAGAAAGTTAAGGTAGTTTGCAGGAATGTAAATTGCATAAATAGAAAAGCAAACCAAAGTTTAGAGTGGTTCGGTCGTAATGACCTACATCCACTTTCGATTCCTCCATCGAGGTCACTAGCATCCATTAATGGTCTTCCTTCAAAAGGCAAAGACCAACCACTTCTTTACAGTGCTTTGTCCTTTTCACGGGTTTAGGAGAGAACCCTTATAAGTCTCACACCTCTCTTGAATGATCTCAACACTTAGAAAGGGAGAAGGAGGACTCTAGCACTTTTACAATACTTTAACATTCCAAAGATTCAAGATTATGCTAATCCTTTTTGTGATTTTTCATGTAGAAAAGGGTGGGGTATTTATAGGCCCCAATGGCTTCAAAATTAGAGCAAAAAAGTGTCACTTCCCCGATTTTTGAGGTACTAGCGGTACCACTGCTTGACACCTGACACTAGGCGGTACCACCACCCAATCTAGGCGGTTCGACTGCTTGACAAAGCTCGAAGACCGAGCTCTAGCGGTACCACCGCCCAGAACTCCTGGGAGACTAAGTCCCAAGCGGTGCCACCGCCGGCTATGTTTTCAGGTGTTGAATGGGCTATTCAATCCGGCCCAATTCAGCCCTGTTAAGAGCCTAGTTGGCCCCTAACTAAGTTAGTGGGATTACCTCCCAATCCTAACTTAATTTTCGGTCTATCTACAATAACTAAGACATAATCAAAGAACTCTTATTCCAGTATGTCAATTCCTCTTCCGGCGGGCTTCCGGCGATCTTCCAACGAACTTCTGACGAACTCCCGGCAATCTTCTGGTGGACTCCTGGCAAGCTCCCGGACTTTACGACGATCTTCTTGGAGAGTTTCGATGAGCTTCTTTGGCATGCTCCTGGACTTCTCGGTTGGTTCCGGCAGAACTTCCGATGAACGTCTGGACTTTTACTGAACTCTTGAACTCCCAATGAGATCTCGATCTTGACTCCGGCACAACACTTGCTTTATGTCTTACTGCTGTCGTAGTTAATCCTGGACACTTTTCTCAATATATAGATTAGATCAAACAATTTACAATTGATTTCATCATCAAAATCTAAGATTCAACATAGGAGACAACCTTTTACAAGCACACACTCCTCTCTAACCAGAATTCTAAGTTTAAGCTAGAGGAGGGGATCTCTTAAGTAATTTCTATAGTGTTTTCTCACTTTTAAGTTATCTGTGCTTATGTGTATTAACTAGGGATGAGAGGGGTATTTATAGGCCTCAAGTGGATTCAAACTTAGAGCATAAAAAAGTCTCATCCCCGGTTTTCGGGGTCCTGGCGGTACCACCGCCTGCAGCACTAACATTGGGCGGTACCACCGCTTGACACCCTGTCACTGGGCGGTACCATCACCTGATAGTCTCTTGGAGACTATGTCTGGGTGGTACCACTGCCCAGACCGACGATACCACCACTTGACACAGTCTCAGAGATTGTGCCATGATGGTGCCACTTGTTGGGTCACTGTTTAGACCTTTTACTTAGCCCAACACAGCCTAACCTTGGGCTCAACTGGCCCCTAATTAAGTTGGATTAATTATATTCTAAACCGACTCAATTAGACTCTAAACTAACTCGATCTAGACATAATTGATTACAAGTGAATCATTGTTGTTCGACATGTCATTGGTTCATTCGGTGCTTCGTCCGGTCCTTCGACGCATCGTCCTCTCGTTTGGTGTATTGCCCAATCAACATGTTGTCTTCTCGCAACATCCGATCTTCTTGGCACAATGTCCGATCTTCTTGGCTTGATGCCCGAATTCATGGCCTGAAACCTTATGCTGATATGTCGACCGTTCCTCTGGCCCGATGTCCAATCTTCTGATATGTTTGCTCCGGCCCAACGTCTGATTCCTCCTGCTTTAATCAATTTATCTTTTCTGATTGAAGTTAGTCCTGCATTACTCAAAATGCTCATTAGATCACAAACACATCAATTGATTTCATCATCAAAATTCGAGATTCAATAGTTCCTTCACCTGTAGTTCATGATAATCATGTGGGAGATGAACAAGAAGATTATGGTGAGAATGCTAGTGATGATACTCCTGCAGTTGATGATGTTGAACCAATTGAACAAGCACCTCTATCACTAGTTGAGATTCCATTGAGAAGATCCACAAGAGAGTGACAACCATCTACCAAATATCCTCCACATAAGTATATTATGCTTATTGATGGGGGAGAACCAGAAACTTACCAAGAAGCTATTTTACGTGAGCATAAGAATGAGTCAGTTAAAGCCATGCAAGAAGAAATGAGATCCTTGCTTGAGAACCACACCTATGACTTAGTAAAGTTGCCTAAAGAGAAGAAAGCTCTCAAGAATAAATGAGTTTACAAATTGAAGATTGAAAATAATAGTTCACAATAAAGATACAAGGCATGACTAGTTGTAAAAGGATTCAGTTAGAAGAAATGTATTGACTTTAAAGAAATATTTTCTCCTATGGTGAAAATATCCTCTATCGGAGATGTTCTTGGTTTGGCTGCCCGCTTGAATTTAGAAGTTGAGCAACTTAATGTGAAAACATCATTTCTTCATGGTGACTTAGAAGAAGAAATTTACATGGAGCAACCAAAAGGTTTCAAAGTCAAGGGAAAAGAAAATCTGGTGTGTAAGCTAAGGAAAAGCTTATATGGACTCAAACAAGCATCAAGACAGTGATATAAGAAGTTTGATTCCTTTATGATAGGCCAAGGGTACAATAGAACCACATATGATCATTGTGTGTTTACAAAGAAATTTTCAAATGATGATTTTATTATTCTCCTACTATATGTTGATGATATACTGATTGTTGGTCATGATACTAATAAAATTTAAAAACTTAAAAGAGAGTTAAGTTAGTCTTTTGCCATAAAAGACTTGGGATCAGTGAAACAAATACTTTGCATGAAAATTCTTCATGATAAAAAGAAAATAAAGATTTGGCTATCTCAGGAGACTTACATTGAAAAGGTTCTTGAAAGATTCAACATGAGTAAAGCCAAAGCAGTTTGTTCTCTACTTGTAGGTCATTTCAAGCTTAGTACAAAATAATATCCTACAAGTGAAAAAGAAAAAGAAGAAATATCCTGAGTGCCTTACTCATTTACAATAGGCAATTTGATGTATGCTATGGTTTGTACTAGACTAGATATAGCTCATGTAGTTGGAGTTGTTAACCAATTTCTCTCTAATCCTGGTAAGGAATATTTGATAGTAGTGAAATAGATATTAAGATATCTAAGAGGTACTTCTAGGTTGTGTTTATATTTTGGCAGTGATGAACTTGTGCTAGAAGGGTACACAAATGTAGACATGGTACGTGATACTAATTGCAAGAAGTCCACTTCGGGATTCATGATGACATTTGTAGGGGGAGTAGTCTCTTGGCAGTCTAAGTTATAGAATTGTGTTGTTTTATCAACCACAAAAGCAGAATATATAGCAATTACTGAAGCATGCAAGGGAACTTTGTGGATGAAAAAATTTCTATAGGAATTTAGCTTGAAATAGGAAGGATATACTGTTTACTATGATAGTCAGAGCGTCATTCACCTCTCCAAGAATTCAACATACCATTCTGGATCCAAGCATATTGATATTATATATCATTGGATTTGTGATATGCTTGAGATGAAAGAATTGCACTTGGAAAAGGTGCATACCAATGAGAATAGATCAAATATGTTGACAAAGTCTTTACCTAAGGAGAAGCTTAAAGTATATAGGCGAAGAGTGGGCTTAGTACAACCCACCATATGAGCTAGAGGGAGAGAATTATTGGATCCAACCCATATGTGGGCTTGGACTAGATTATTTAGGCAATAAGCCCAAATATGATTTATTAAAAAAAAGAAATGAAAAGAAAAAAAAAGAAAGATGTGCATAGTGAGGGCAGTGAACAGTGGCGGCGTGAGAAAGAAATAGAGAAATAAAAGAAGAAAAAAGTTAAAGGTTTTGAGGCTTTTGTTAAATAATCGAGCGGCTAAACTTTGTTGGTTTCGGCTCAAATTTTATATGAAGAATCCTTGAAACAAGTTCTAGAATCTTAACGGTACCGATCTATAGTTTATCCTTTCTAAGGTTCTTTCCTACTATACCCACTTTGTGAGATTTAAAATATTTTTTTCATGAAATTCATCTTTGGTGATGATGATATGTTACTGTTGAGCCAAGATCTGTATTCTTGATGTTACTATGATCCTTTGGTTATTTTGGAGAAGATTTATTGTAAAAATTTGGTGTTTCACTTTGTGATTGATTTATTGTTCTACTGTTTATGCTGCTCTGGTTAATATTTATATTTTGGTAACAAGTTGGTATTTTGATAAGGAACCCATTTTGATACATAAAGAGAAAAAAAAATTATTCTGCTATAATAATTTTTTCCAACACGGAGTTCAGTTAAAGTTATTTCTTTCTTATTCCCTTGTACAGGTATGAGAGCTAAGCTAGATTTGAGTGCAAAAGAACATTCCTCTTAAGTGCTTGCTTGATCTTTAGCGGTTGTGCTTACTTGACTTGTACCTTCATTGAAGAATTATGGAATATAGCGTTCATAGGAAATCAGTAACAGGAGAGGACACTCAAAAGCCCGGAAAGGAAATGAATCAGACTCAAAAGCCCCGGAAGTCACCTGTTAGAATGCAAAGAGTAGGAACAAGATCATCGGCCGAAACTGGATAAGAATTAGGAGCAGGTTACGATAGATAATCATAGGTGAAAGAGTTTGGTTCGGGTGCTTTAGTTGCCTTTTCTTGAAGCTGATGCTTTAGTTGCGCGAGGTATAGTTCGATCAATGGTCTCTATTACTGTTACGAGAGTTCGGATAGCCTATGCATCTAAATCTAAGTTAAGGGTAAGGGAGTTCAAACAGCCTACGCATCTAAATCTAAGTTAAGGTAAGGGAGTTCGGACAGCCTACGCATCTAAATCTAAGTTAAGGGTAAGGCTAACAAAGTAGTTTACCCAGGGCGACTAGAAAGCTGGGTGTTTAGCCTGAACCGCGTTGTCTAGTTTTCGGGAGTCACATGGGCCTTCAACATTCTTTATATGATTAGACTCACAGCTTTGCACATAAGTAGGTATGCTCCCTTGCTACAACACGGCTCCCTGAGCTTGAGAGAGTCGATTCGGCTTCTGGAAATATTAAGTCGTCAACTCGAACTACACTTGCTGGACATAATCTAGACTAAACTCGCACAAGAACTCATTGACTTTAAGACTTATACACAAGCAACACAAGTACCAACCTCTTCTCTTAGCGCCGTGTCGTAGCTTGTTCGAGAAGGTCAGTTTCAAGTCAACGAGAAGGGACTGGAAAGTAGGATGAAGGTGCAAATCAATCTTATTATTTTCTTTAAGCAACGGGTAAGGGTGCAAATATCTATTCTTTTCTGAAATCTAAAAGTGTTGAGTATATACTAGGTGTGTTGGTGAAATGAGAGTTCTATACAACAGCGTTAGTGAGCTGTTTTGTAAGCCTTAGTGCTCGAGTTTGTTTTGTTCTTTCTGAAAGTCAACAATGCTCCATAATGTTTATCAATTGTATTAGTTGTCAGTTCAATTCCATTCCGCTCCAGCTATAAAGTCTCTCGTCCTAACCCTACTGCTCTTCGAAGTCGAGTAGAAACTAACGTATCTCGTCTCATTGCAATTCTTTTCTTAAAGCAAGAGAGAGAGCGTTTAGTTCCTTTTCCGGAGAGTGTTTCGTTCCTTTATATAATATGCGAGATTGATTCATTAAGCTATTATATGCTATGCTCGAGAGATTCATTTATTTATGAGAAATTAGTTACAAGAGGGATTCTTTGAAACAAGCCAAGTTCATGGGAACAAGCCCCATATGGCATTAATGAGTTCGACAATGCAATGAACCACGCAAAAGGAAAACAAGCAATGCTGTTAAGTAAACAGGGGTTGTTAATAATTTCTATATGTGGGGGAGGGTGTTAGATTTTGTAAACCTTTATAATTAGATAAGATATATAAAATATAATTAACTAGATAAGATATATATAATATAAGCAATTGACTTCTGATGACATATATTGCTCAATAGAAAAAAATCCACATAAAGTAGGATTCCTTAGGAGATAATCTTGATTAAAAAGAACTTTCCTAATTATTTATCCTAGACCCTCTGCTCTTGCCTATAAATAAACAAGACTTCTAGGGACTGAACACAAGAAAAAGAGAGGTTATCTCAATTAAGAGATTATAGTCTCTCCCTTAACTCTTCTCCATAACCATCAATCTAAGTGGTCTTGTGAAATGATAGGAAGAGAGGAGAAGGATTTAGTTCTCTTGCAGATTCATAACGATCTTGGATCTAAAGATGGTGCCCTTGCAAATCATAATAGAGATCTCTTTTTCAGATGGCATCGAAAGGTACGTATCATAAAACTAGATCTAATTATATTTGATTTCAATCCTATTATAAAATATTATTTCCGCACTTACAGATTTTATGCTTACAATTGGTATCATAGCCTAGGTTTTTGAGATCAAATATATTAGATCTATTAATTTTGTTTACGATGCATGAATGATCCATATTCTCCAATGATCACAAAGCAACAATGGTCGTTGCCGACCTTCCTATGTACAGCCAACGAATCTGCTGGCCGCAGAGGCTACATTGGGTAATGTGCATGTTGCAGCGCAATAGGCAGCACACATATGTAGGCATCACAGTGCCCTTGCGATGGTCGCACATAGGCAGAACCCACGTCCATGCGATGGCCTTGCGCTAGCAGCAATCGCGACCAACCGTGCGTAGGCGATGGCAGCCGCACAGGCAACAGCTACACGCAAAGGAAGTCGTGCCTAGGCGGCCGCCATGCACGTGTAGGAACCGTCGCAGCGATTGCGTGCGGGCTGGAATCGCCGTAGCGGCCGCACGTGGGCAAAGGCAGCCCAGTGGCGGTAGCGATTGCGTGCGGGCAGGAACCGCCGCGGCGGCTGTGTGCGAGCAAAGGCAACCCCGCGACGTGGTAGCGTCGTACGCACAGGCGACAGCGGCAGCGCCGTATTCGGGTTTTTTGATATATTTATGATTTTGCCCTTGAGACTAGTTTTTCTAAATTATAATTCTACTCTTTACAAATTTCATAATTCTAATTTATATCCTATCAAATATTTATAGTTTTACCTTATAAAATTGAGATTTTCTAATTTATATTCTCAATTATAAAATTGATAAATATGATTTATTATAATTATGATTGAATTTAATCATGATTATATTTTGATTATTTGATTATATTTAATTTTAATTAAAAAAATATAAATTACGGTTTACTTTTATAGTTTTCTCATATGAATTATTGATTATATTTTTACATGTGGAAATAAAATCTAATTATTGTTCTTGGATATTTATTTAGTTATTCACATATATATATTTAAAATTGTGAAATAATATTTATCTTTCACATGAAGGCATAATTTATATATTATCATGATTATCATATGATTTTTTTTTTTGATAATTAATGTTCAATAATTTTTATGGTTGTTATTCTATTACTGAACTACTTATCATAAATTAAATTGAAGAAATTTGATGAATATTATTTGTAACTCATCTCCTTAAGTTTTATTTGACTTGTAGTTGCCAAAGTGGCCTGTGATGATAGGCTTTTATGATGTGAATTATAATAAATATTTTATCACTTATAAGATATTTTAAATTATATTTTATATTATTGTATTAGTCTTGTAGCCACCAAAGTGACCTAGACCAATAACTTATAAAATAATATTAAGAAATTAGTCCTAAATAACATTAAGAAAATAATATTCACAATGGCACAGATAATTAGGAGATTTAGATAATCCCAAAGGAGAATCTACTTTAAATAATTATGTGATGGAGTAGGATGATATTGTTTTGGATATCTTTGTAGTTTAGAGTTATATACCCAAAGGTAACAATACTATTCAACAAAGATGGTATCAATCCTCCATATATGATCTTGAGTGAATACTAGATATGTCAATATTTCACCCAAATGTGTAATATAGATGGTATCAATAGTTCATCATTTAAAAAAAAAACTCAAAGCATTAATGTTATTTTATATTTTTGTAGTGGTACTTCCATCTATACATTCATATGCTTCTAGTGTTTTTGTATTCTCTAGATTAAATTATTCAGAATGGTTAGAGCATGTACAATTTACACTGGGTGTATTAGATCTTGATTTAGCATTGCTTGTTGAAAAGCCTACAGACTTTGATTGATGAAAGTACTATGGAATAAGTTAATGAAATGAAGGCTTGGGAAAGATCCGATAAGCTTAGTTTAATATTCATAAGAATGATGATTGCAAATAATATAAAGACTTCATTGTTAGGATCGAGAGCACTAAGAAGGGGGGGTGAATTAGTGTAGTGGAAAAATTTTAATAATTAAAACTGCGTTCGTACGATAAAACCGTTTCCGACGTAAAATCGTTTCGGAAAGTTCTTCAACTTAAGATCAAGCAAAAGTAAAGTTGAAGTAAAGCAATGGAAGCAGTTTGCAGTTTAAGATAGAGAGCATAATGTAAATGCAAACCGAAATTTAGAGTGGTTCGGTCAATCTT
>LVTN01003648.1:0-10695 GCA_001649415.1 Musa itinerans
GTCTTCAAGCTCTGCCAGGCGGTGCAACCACTGTAGTCAGGCGGTGCAACTACCAAACCCCGAAATTCCGGGATTTGACACTTTTAAGCTCAGAATTCAAACTGAGTTTGGGGCTATAAATACCCCACCCTTTCAGCAATGAAAGGGCACCCAAAACCATCGAAATCCTGATCTTATTCTGTGATTTTTAGAGCTCAAAATTGTTGTTTAAGTTGAAAGTTCTTCTTCCCTCTTTTCTTCCAAGTTCTGATCTGTCAAGAGAGGAAAGAAAATTCTGTAAGGGTTGTCTCCTAAGCCCGTCAAAAGGAGTGAAACTGTAAAATGGTGGTTGGCCTTCGCCTATTGAAGGAAGGCCTCTAGTGGACGCCGGTAACCTTATCGGATGAGGAAGCCGAAAGTGGACGTAGGTCAAGATTGACCGAACCACTCTAAATCTTGGTTTGCATTTACTTTGAGATTTTATCTTTACTATAAACCTCCTCTATAGCTTACTGCATTCTGCGCTTTTACGATCAAGCTTCTAAGTTCAGTGCTTTCCGAATCTGCGTTTAGACGTAAATCGGCTTTCTCGTACGAACATCATATTTCAGTTTGCGCTTACATTATAATTCCCATCATAACTGCAAACTGTCTTCTGCGCATTTACAAAACGTGTTTCAAAGCTCAGTATTTTCAGAATCGGCATTTAAACGTAAACCAGTTTTATCGTACGAACGTCGTATTTCAGTTTGCGCGTACATTCTGATTTTCATCATAAACTGCAAACTGCCTTCATAGATTTAGTTTAACGTCATCTCGCTTAATCTTAAGTTAAAGTAATCTTAGAATCGACTTTTACACTGAAATCACTTTTATCGTACGAACAAAGTTTTAATCGAAGAAAGATTTCCGCTGCACTAATTCAACCCCCCCCCTCTTAGTGCTCTTGATCCTAACAGCGCTTACGTTCTGATTTCCATCATAACTGCAAACTGCCTCTATATCTTTACTTTAATTGCATGTCGCTTAATCACAAGTGATTTATGAATCGGCTTTCTTACCGAGATCGCATTTATCGTATGAACATAGTTTTAATTGTCGAAAGTTTTCTGCTGCACTAATTCACCCCCCCCTCTTAGTGCTCTTGATCCTAACAAATTGATGGTTAGGGAGAAGAGTTGAGAGAAATACTGTAATCTCTCAATTATAACCTCTATGAGATATTAACTTCTTTAGTCTCTAGAGGTCCTGTCTATTTATAGGCGAGAGAAGAGGGTCTAGAATGAGTTATTAGAAGAGTTCCTCCCATCAAGGTTATCTCCTAAGGAATCCTATTTTAATTAGCCAATATATGTCATCAGAATCTAATTAGTTATATTATATAAATCTTATATAATTATAAAGGGCCACAAAATCTAACATTCTCCCACTTGGCTCATTAATCGATAAGATATAAAAGAGATATTCAAAATCAAAATAAACAAAATAAAAATTGTTTGAAAACTATTTTACCTAATTGGATTCCAAAGAATTTTGAAAAGCATTTTATACATGGTCTTGAATTTTAAAATAAGTCAATAAGTCTAATAAACATAATAATACTATATTAAGTCCAACTATCAATGCGAGTCATAGTGGTTGTATATCATCAATATCATACTCCCTTCTATGTACCACAACATTGTTAGTCTTTCCTAATATAGTCCATATTGACCCCTATAATTTGTCTTGTCAAGACAATCCTGTTATTATATTCAACTATAATATGCATAAACATAAATTTAAATAGGATAGCAGAAACAAATAACTTTAATTAAGCAAGAAAAATATCAATAATAGCATCCACCTAAACATGCATCACCATATCTTTTATGACATGCTCATAAGTCCCATTCTAAGAACATGTTCTTTAAATATTTTATACTGTAAAGCTTTTATCAATGGATCAATAATCATCATAATAGTGCTTAGGTTGTCAATTGACACTTGCTGTTTCTGGACTCTTTCTCTAACCACCAAGTACTTTATCTTAATGTGCTTGGAACTACTAGAGTACTTTCCATTCTTAGGGAAGAAAACTGCTGCAATGTTATCACAAAATATCTTCAGTGGCTTGGAAATTAAGTTGACCACACCAAGTCCTGAGATGAAATTTCGTAGCCATAAAGATTGATTTGTGGCCTCAAAGCATGCCACAAATTCAGCTTCCATTGTTGATGATGCAATAAGCGATTACTTTGCACTTTTCCAAGAAATTGCCTTACCAACTAACATAAATACAAATCCTGAAGTGGACTTCCTACTGTCGATGCAATTTGCAAATTCAGTATCTGAATATCCTATTACTTCAAGCTGATATGATCTCCTGTATGTGAGCATATAATCTTTCGTCCCTTGTAGATATCTCATCACTTTCTCGCTTTCCAATGTTCCATTCTTGGGTTGCTTTAGTATCTTCCCAGCATCGCAACTACAAAACTGATATCTGGTCTTGTACAGGTTTGAGTATATAATAAACTTCCAACTACGCATCCATAAAGAATATTCTTCATTTGATTCTTTTCTAAGTCATTTTTCGGGCACTAGTTTTGACTGAATTTTTCACCTCTAGTAATAGGTATATCATTAGCTGAGCAAAGCTGCATATTAAATCTCTCCAAGATACAATTAATATATCCTTTTTGAGACAATCCTAATAATTCTTGAGATCTATCCCTGAATATCTCAATGCCAATAACATAGGCTTCCTCATTCATATCAACCATCTTAAAGTTCTTGTTGAGAAATATCTTGGTTTCGTGCAATAAACCAAGATCACTATTGGCAAGTAAAATATCATCCACATATAAGACCAATATAATAAACTTGCTCCCACTTACCTTCAAATATATGCATTGATCAATAGTGTTTTCCTTAAATCCGAAGGAAGTAATGGTATTATGAAACTTTATATACCATTGTCTAGAAGCATGTTTAAGGTCATAAATGCATTTCTTAAGTTTACAAGCCCAACTTTCTTTTCTCTTTTCTATGAATCCTTTAGGTTGTTTCATATAGATTTTTTCATCCAGATCCTCATTTAGAAATGTTGTTTTTACATCCATCTGATGTAACTCAAGATCATAATGAGCTATTGATGTCATGACGATTCTCAACGAGTTCTTTTTAGAAACTAGAGAAAAAGTCTCATTATAGTCAATGCCTTCTTTTTTAGAAAATCCTTTGGCCACAAGTCGAGCTTTATATCGTTCGATATTGCTCGTTGAGTCACGTTTTGTCTTAAAGATCCATTTACAACTGACTCTTTTATAATTATTGGGCAATTCAACGAGTTCCCAAACATCATTATGGATCATTAGTTTTAACTCTTCTTTTATTGCATCGTACCATTTTTCAGAATTGTTACTTTTTATGGCTTGTGAAAATAATAAGGGGTCTCTTTTTATTCCTATATTATAATCTGATACTTGTAGATATACCACATAATCATCAGAAATAGCATGTTTCCTTTTTCTTTGAGAACTTCTCAAAGCTATCGATTGTGATTGTTCTACAAGATCATTAGCGGCGACATCAACATCATGTGAGAGTTTTTCGATGTTATTTTGTTGTTCACCCTCGTCAATGCTCTTATTAATTTGAGGAACAACAATCTCTTGAATAAGAGATGATATATGAGAATTAACCTGAATCTCCTCAATATTAAAATTGATCCTTCGAGATTTTTCACTCCCATTGATTTCGTCATTTTCTAGGAATTTTACATTACTAGATTCTACTATCCTCGTACTATGATTAAGGTAATAAAATTTGTATCTCTTGGATTTTTTTGGTTAACCAATAAAATTCCAGAAATAGTTCTTGGATCCAATTTCTTTCTATGTGGATTGAATACTCTTATCTCTACAAGACATCCCCAAATATGTAAATATCTCAGACTGGGCTTCCTACTAGTCCATAACTCAAATGGAGTTGATGGAACTGACTTACTAGGAACCCTGTTCAAGATGTACATAGCTGTCCTAAGAACTTCACCCCACATCGACTCAAGTATAAAGGAGTAACTTATCATGCTCCTAACCATATCCATAAGAGTACGATTTCTCCTTTCAACAACACCGTTCTGCTATGATACACCTGGCAATATATATTGAGCACAAATACGTCGTTGTTCTAGGAATCTAGCAAAAGGACCAATATTCTGACAAGATCAATCATATCTGCTATAAAATTCACCACCCCTATCAGATCTGACAATTTTAACTTTTCTATCTAATTGTCTCTCGACCTCATTTATGTACACTTCAAGAGTATCAATGGCTTGAGACTTTTTATATATTAGATAAACATAGTCATATCTGGATAAGTCATCTATAAATGTGATGAAATACCTTTCTCCACTAAAACAAGGAATATGGAGTGGTCCGTAGATATCAGTATGAATAATCTCAATAAGTTCTTTACTTCTTGTGGTATTTTTCTTTGTATGTTTAGTTTGCATTCTCTTAATGCAATCTATACAAACATCAAAATCAATGAAGTCTAAATGTTCCAAAATATTATCCTTCACTAATCTTTCAATTCTTTCCTCGGAGATATGCCCAAATCGTCTATGCCACAATATAAAATATCTTTCATTATTGAAATTATGTTTCAATCCAACACTTGATTGCAAGGTCAATAATGTCTTTGCAAACTCAAGATCCAAATTAATTCTGTACAAACCATCACACAGAATTCTTGAACCAACTTTTATTGAATCATAAAATATACTAAGTTTACCATTACCAAAAGAAAGACAATATCCTAACTCATCAATTCTAG
Source organism: Musa itinerans (assembly GCA_001649415.1). Classification (NCBI taxonomy): domain Eukaryota; kingdom Viridiplantae; phylum Streptophyta; class Magnoliopsida; order Zingiberales; family Musaceae; genus Musa; species Musa itinerans. The sequence continues at coordinate 4,804 of LVTN01003648.1, forward strand.
ATAGAGAAACTAAATTTCTAGAAATTGTAGGAACATAACATGTGTCAACAAGATCCATCAGATGACCCATCTCTAAGTGTAGACGATAAGTCCCCACTGATATCACTTTCACTTTAAGACGATTTCCTATAATGATGAATCTTTCATGTTCTTTTGGTTTTCGGATTGAAAGAAATCCCTGCATATTATTGGTAACATGAGTTGAAGCACTAGAATCAATCCACCAAGTGTTAGAAGGAACTTCTGTAATGTTTGATTCGAAACATACAAAGGTCTAGTTAATACCTTTCTTTTCGAACCAAGTCTTGTGCTTAATGCAGTCCTTCTTCACATGTCCTTTCTTGCTAAAAAAGAAGCACTTTACTGTAAAAGCTTTCTTTTCATTAGTTTGTTTAACATTTCCAGACCCGACAAATATCTTTGATGGATGATGCTTCAATTTTCTTTCCTTATTACTAGCTCCTCGAGTAGTAGTCATGACATTATATGAGCTTTCCTACTTTAATCTCAATTCTTCTTAAACACATATGCTAGTTAATGTTGGGAAATCTTGGGGACGACATCACATGCGTAGTGGAAGAAAAAAAATAAAATCCCCTATTCCCAAAGAGATGTTCGTTGTCGTGCGAAGATTGGTGCGCAAAAATCCACGAAACTTAAAACTGCGTATAGAGTAGATTATGTTACCTAGGGAGATCATATATCCCTGAATCCTTACAGATCTCTAGGAGATGGTACAGGAGGTCAAGCGTCCTCCTCTCTAGTGGTGATCCACATAGTAGGGCTGCGACGACGCTCCTCAAAACTCCAGACCTGCTCTGAGGTGGAGAGGGGGAGGAGAATAGGAGAGGCAAGCAAAGGCTCTAGCTTATGAACCACTGAATCCCTCCTAATTATAGAGGTCTCATGTCAATTTATCCCTAATAGATCCTCCCCTATTGGGTATTGTATCTCCATCCAACTACCCAAGCCTCTTAGGTTAGTGGATCTTTATCAAATAATCTCTTATGGGCTCTTATTGGATCTCATCCATATGATCCAATAATTCAAGGGCTTATTGGATATCCAATAAGACAGGGGGCTCCGACGGATATCTCATATCTGAGCCTCTACTCATCGTAGCGCCTACCATATGTGTGTGACCCTCTAGGCCCAATATCGAGCTGGTCGTGAGTCATACCTATCAAAACTCATTTTGGCTCAGTGAATTATTATCTCCATAATAATTCACTCGACTCATCGACTACGAACGTACTAGGCCACTATGTTGTAGTTCCCATATGATATAGGGGAATTCAATCCATTGAACCTGTCTGACCTCAGTTACCGTGTACCTATAGTCCCTCATCCATCTAATATTCTAGAGACCGTATACCGGGTATGGTGCTATCAGACCCATATGGTTTTTACTCGAGTCTCACTCTAATCGAATTCTTCCGAAGAACTCTTTCTCTCTCAATCTGAATGACCCTGGCTAAGGATTTGTCTGAGCAAGAACACATGGGATATTCCTCTCATGCTGAGAGTGTATGATCCTCTATTGAAACTCAATAGCTCTCGTAAGGTCGATTGTCACTCCCAATGACTGACTGTACTAGATCTGGGACATCCAAACCTATAAGTCCGGTATCAAAGAATGGAGCACTCATACAGGATATCCTTGGTGTCTGAAGTTTAAGGACCAGATACACTACTAGGACTACGAAATTGCTGTCTAACAAGAAGGCATCATCAACCATCCAACATTTCGTAAGCGGATCAATCAGTGAACTCATTCTCCAATGAGCACGTATATTGTATCCCTAGTGTCCCCACACGAGCAGCTATGAGACCAACTGCATCCATCATATGGACGGGTATACAACAGACTAGTCTGTTTGGTTATCTCGATGTCCTTCTCGAGTAACCTATGACCGGGATTATTTAAGATATGTGTTTAAAGGTGAATCAGTCTCATTATCATGATCTCATCACGATCTGATTCTCATTGCACAGATCCGAGGACATCACAATATATATATGCATATATGCAATGGTTAATATAAAGTGATAAATGCCAAAATATAATAAGCAAAAAGATTCCGTGTCAAGTCACACGTGCCATCACTCACGTGATTGGCTTGCAGGGCACATATGACTAGCAATCTCCCACTTGACCTAAAGCCAACCTATGTGTCTGATCCCCATCAGACCCCTATGACGCTTAAAGACAATCTAAGATAATAACTTTGTCAGTGAATCTACAATGTTTTCTTCGGATGGAACTCTTTCCACTACTACATCTCCTCAGGTCTTGATCTATCTAATAAGTTGGAACATCCTCAAAACACTTCTGATGAGACCCGGGTTCCCTTATTTGAGTAATCGCCCCGTAGTTGTCACAATATAAGGAATTAGCTCCTTGCTAGTTGAGAAACTTCTTCATCCATACTCTCTCCTTTGCTGCCTCTGTTGCAGCAATGTACTCGGCCTTTGTGGTCGAGTCAGTAGTAGTACCTTGCTTGGAACTCTTCCAGTATACTACTCCTCCATTCAAGGTGTACATACACCCTGAATTTGACTTGCTATTATCAACATTAGACTAAAAACTCGAGTCTGTCGCTGATACCTGCTCTTGACACTCAGAGCATGCGTTGTATATCAGGCTTGGTACATAGCATGACATACATGATAGACCCTATTGCATTGTATCAGGCTTGGTACATAGCATGACATACATGTTCGCCCTTTCTTTAGGAGTCTTTGGGGACATACTCCTAGAAAGTGATATCCCATGTCTCATCAATATGAGACCTCTCTTGAAATTTTCTATGACAACCCTTTTGAAAATGGCGTCTATGTACCTAGACTGGGACAAGCTAAGCATCCTCTTAGATTTATCTCTATAGATCTGAATCCCCAAGATATAGGATACTTCCCTTAAGTCTCTTATGGATAATTGTCTAGATAACCAAGCCATTACTATGGATAGCATTCCTACATCATTCCCAATGATCAAGATGTCATCCATATATAACACCAAAAAAGGTGATAGCACTCCCACTTACCTTCCTGTACACACAAGGCTCATCTTCGTTCTTAACGAAGTCATAAGATCTGATTGCCTCATTAAATCTTATGTTCCAACTTTGGAAAGATTGCTTTAGTCTATAAATGGATCTAAACCTTATTTGGGCAGTCCTTCGACACAAATCCCTCAGGTTGTATCATATACACCTCCTCCTCGAGGTTCCCATTGAGGAATACGGTTTTCACATCCATCTACCAGATCTCATAATCATAGTGTGCTGCAATAGCCAATAGAATTTAGATGGATTTTAGCATTGCTACGGGTGAAAAGGTTTCGTCATAGTCAACACATTGTCTTTGACGATACCCTTTAGCCACTAGCCTTGCTTTATAGGTCTCTACCTTTCATCTACTCTGATCTTTTTCTTAAAGATCCACTTGCAACCGATGGGAATGTTTGAGGATCAATATCTTCAATATCCTCTCCTTTAATATGTCCCACATATCTCTCAGGAGGATGGGATACTCTGTCATACCTACGTAAAGTTGGAACTTGTGTATTAGGTACCTGAACAAACTCAGGCTATAGAGTGGTGCTTGAGCTAGGTTCTCCAACCTCGCTCAACTCTATCATGCTCTCACTGTCTCAGCCAAGAATGTATTCCTTCTCAAGGAACACTGCTCTCTTTGCTACAAAGACCTTTTGGTCCTCGAGATGATAGAAATAATACCCACAAGTTTCCTTAGGGTATCCCACAAACTTGCACCACTCTATCCTTGATTCCAACTTATCGGGGTTGTGTCTTTTAACGTGGGCAGGGCAGCCCCAAATCTTAATAACCTTAAGATCGGACTTCTTCCCTTTCCATATCTCATATAATATAGATACTACCAACTTAGTTGGAACTTTGTTCAGAAGGTAAGTTACAGTCTCTAGGGCATATCCCCAGAATGAGATAGGTAGGTTAGCAAAACTCATCATGGACCATACCATATCTAAAAGCATACAATTTCTCCTTTCAGACACACCATTGAGCTAAGGTATATAAGGAGGTGTCCATTGGGATAATATCCCATGGTCCTTGAGGAACTGAGTAAACTTTGTACTTAAGTACTCACCTCCTCAATCTGATCGAAGAGTCTTGATACTCTTTCCAGTCTGGTTCTCCACTTCATTCTTATATTCTCTGAATTTCTTAAAAGCCTTGGACTTGTACTTCATTAAGTACACATATTCATACCTTGAGAAACCATCAGTAAAGGTAATGAAGTAGGAGTAACCACCAATGGCATGAGTTGACATAGGTCCATATACATCACTATGTATGAGTTCCAATAGCTCAGTAGTTCTCTCTCTAGTTCCTCTAAATGGAGAGTTGGTCAGTTTTCCATGAAGGCAAGGTTCACAAGTTACATATGTCTCATAGTCGAATGGATCTAAATATCCATCCTTTAGTAACTTTTGAATTATTTCCTCATGGATGTTACCTAGCCTACAATGCCACAGGTATGCATTGTTCACCTCATCTCGTTTCCTCTTAGACACACTTACATTCATGATATATGGAGCAGTGTCTAGCATAAACAAACCTTTATTTAATATTCCTCTTGCTAATCTCATCGGCTTTGCTAGGATCTACAACAAATTATAGATGTGATAAGCAATACTGATATCCAATACCAATGTGTTATCAGAAGAGTCTGACAAATGAAGACTGATCATGAATATACCTGAAGCTTCTCCAAGCTTCTGTTTCGCCCTCTCTGCAAGATACTCTTTGTAGTTCCTCTTCTAGTGCCCATCTTTGCCACAGTGGAAGCATCAGTCTTTGTCCTTTGCCGGGTTTTTCTTAGCAACCTTTGCTTTACCTGGTCTGCCCTTACCCTTGCCCTTCTGGTCTCACCAATATAGAGAACTGGCTTCTTCTTTTCGATAGTGCTCTCTGCCTCCCTCAACATATTGAGGAGCTTTGGGAGAGTCACCTCAGGCTTGTTCATATTAAAATTCATTATGAACTGTGAAAAAGAATCTGGTATGGACTGAAGCACAATGTCCACACACAAGTTATCCTCTAGGACCATTCCTAGACCTGTGAGTTTCTCTATCCACTCAATTTTCTTTAAGACATGGTTCTGAACCAATGTCCCCTTAGTCATCCTAGCGCGGAAGAGGCTCTTGGATATCTCATATCGCTGAGTCCTTCCCTGTTCCTCAAATAATTTACGAACATGTAGGAGAATGGATCTGACATCCATCTTTTTAGGTTGTCTCTGTAACTCAGGAGTCATGGAGCCCAACATGTAGCACTAAGCAAGAGTTGAGTCATCAATGTACTTCACATAGCGAGCGATCTCATCCTCGTTTGCCCCTTCCTCGGGCGTAGGCATCATTGTATCAAGGACGTACGTGATTTTCTCCATCGTGAGAACAATTCTCAAGTTGCGGAGCCAATCCGTATAATTTGGACCAGTGAGGTAGTTGACATCAAGTATGCCACGTAAGAGATTTGAAAGCGATATTTTCTGAAAATAAAGATGCAGCAAAAATAAATAACATATAGATTTTGTAAAAATAAACAATCAAGATATGAACTTCTATCTTAATATGCTCCCACTATTTTACTGGCAAGTCACACGACACCCTCAGCAAGTGAAATGGAAGTCTCTGGCAGACTTCTAGTGGGGATCAGGATCCAATTAGCGTCTTAGTGTAACCTCGAGGGAGGCAACTCTTGTCGCTCACAACTCCTTGTAATTCCCATCCTGTTTGGCCTCCAAATCACCATGGTCTCGAGGGACTCGACCAACCATGATGTTCAGTTAAGTCAACACCATCGTTACAATATGAGTCTGATTCGATGATATACCCTCGAGGGACTCGAC
>LVTN01003650.1:0-17931 GCA_001649415.1 Musa itinerans
GATAAAAAAATTATATATTTTAAATATTAATTTTAAATTTAAAAAAATAATTGATGACTAATTTTGGATGAATATCACCCCTACTACACTAAAATTTGTAGGAGTAAATCCACTATTTCCATAGTTTTCAAGGAAAGAAGAAACCATGGCTTGGTCCATGGAATAGCCGCGTTAAGGCAACATGATGAATTGAAGCCTTCGTAAGTTTGACCAATGCCGTGTTCCCAAGGAACAAATATTGGCACGTTGAACAGTCATTCTTATAAGATATAGACTCCCAATCATGCCATCCATATCTTCTAATTATGAATTTTTCTAAAATAATTAGAAGTTAAGACCAAAACAATTAAAAGACTTGAGTGATTATAAATAAAATATTTTAATCATATTTTATTCTAGTATTAATCTTATCGTAGTTTGCGTACTTCATCCAATGACATGCGAAATCTTTGACTCCCATCTTTGGAGACCTTCGACACACGTCTGTCATGCGCCATGAAGCTTCTTCTTCCCTTCGCCTAGATGCATCTATTATAAGCTACCAACCACAAGCACTTCAATGCACATCCGCATCACCTCACACCTCATCCATGGCTGCCGAGAGGAGGAGAACACTACTGGCCCGCTTCCGAGGGGCGATTCAGAGGGTAAGCTTCCTGCTGTCCTTCGACGCCACAAAGTGGATCGTCGTCTCCCGCCTCAAGAGATCGCCGCTCGGGCCTCGTCCGCTGAGCTTCCGCGCCGCCCGGCCGAGCTTGCTCGACTGCACCGAGGAATACTACGACGCCGGCTCGTCGTTCTCGCTCTCGAGGACGGCGAGCTTGAGCTCGCCGGTGTCGAGGACGACGAGCCTGAGCCCAACGGTGTCGGGGATCTTGAGGTCGACCAGCGACGCCGCGTCCTGCGGGGAGGATGTCGATCAGAGGGCGGAAAGGTTCATCGAGAGCTTCTACCGCCGGCTGCAGATGGAAAGGCAGGTCTCTCTCGAGCTCAGATACTGCAAGGAGAAGAGCTTGGAGAGGACTGTTTCGGATTGATTATGTGTAGTGATTGGTAATGGAAGGGTAATGGCTTTCATCCTTCCAATTTTGTTTTTGTTTTTTCTTTCTTTCTTTTTGTGTGTGTGCAGAAGTATGTGAATATAATTTGTTTTTCATAAGTTTTATTGATTCTTTTATGTAATTTAATACAAATTGGATATGAACTTTACAGTTTTCTGATTGATATGGCAAGTTCTTCACATGCAGCCTTTTTGTTGATGTTTATCGATTTCTTTCTGACATCCAACAGAGGAAACATAAGAAGTCTCCTTTTTCTTCAATCCAAAAAGGAAAAGGAGAGAAGAACAAAAAGAGAAATGATGATAAAGAAAGAAAAATATTATGGTATGCTATTTTATAAATCAATTGTTCCATTGGTTAGATTAGTGATCGAAGCTTAGGCCGTGGTGGTGTATCTGATTTCCTTAAAGTTCAGCATTGGATTCTTGTCTTTGGAACTTAAAAATGAATCTAATAAGATTGGATTATCTTTGTATAAAAAGCCATTATGTTGGCTGTGTTCTTTGGCAGGATAACTTCAACCTTCCTACTCAGTCAATAAAACTCTCATAGAAACAAGTTGTTTGTCAAGTATTTAGAGGATAAAATATATAATTTGTACCTTCTTGTCGACTCAAACAACCTCAAATAGTCTGCGTGAAGTTTAGAATTGTAAGCAAGACTGTTTCCCTTTCAAGGATCAAACTGGATTCTTCTCTGTTCTGAAAAGTCAGCTCCAGATCTTAAATGAAAGTATCACAATTCATCAGCTCAATGAATCTTGTTAGTGCTGAAATGTGTGATGGTGGATGAGGTTTAGGATTGAATGAATGAGTTAGGCATCACTGAACCTGTGAAAGGCAGCTTCTCCTCTGCAGCCAATGTGAGAGCATCATGGATGATGTGCATCTCACAACAAGCATTGGATCCCCTCTGGGGAAGCAGGCCCATCTCCATGTCCTCAACAGTGTATCAGAAGAGAATCCTATTGGAATGATGAGATGAGTTCATGGGGGAAAAGAAAAGGAGGCCATGGCCAAGGATTGGATTCATGATGAGCACTCCACTCCATTGGAACTGCTGTCTTCCAACAGGCTTTAACAGTTGGTTCCCCTCCATTGAAACTTTCGGAGCTTGTCCTTTTATAAAGGTTAGGAGGTGGTGATTTTGATTGTGTTACTCAGAGGAGCATCAGACAACTGTTCTTGAGGATGATAATGCTTGGGCTGCTGAAAAAGTACTCCCACCTCCCAAGCATATTCTGCAGCTGTGAGGAGGAACAAGTTTAGTCTGATCACCTATTCCACATCACACATCTGTACCATTCCTATCAAAAGAAGCATATGCCAAATTAGATTTTGGAAGCTTGTCTTCTGATGAGTTAGGAAGAGATGCTTTGATTGTGTCAATTCAGAAGAGCATCATGAGAGAACTGTTCTTGAGGAAAATGATGCTTTCACTGCAAAAAGACTGTCACCTTCCAATCATATTCTTTAGCTTCTCCAAAGGAGTTCATAGCATACCAAACTTTCCTTGCAAGTTAGGGTGTTTTGTTTGTGTTGTTCGGGAGAGTAATGCTGAAAACTACTGCCACCTTCGGAGCATTTCTTAGGCTGTGAGGAGTGAGGATTACTCCCATCATCTCTAAGGCACAAAAGGCCAGAAAAAGGCCTCACCTCAGCAGTGATTCTGCCTGCTCATCTCTCAGCTGTCCATTATCAACTTTGCTTGTTGCTTCACTTCACATCAAAGGCCTGATAAAATCTCAACAGAAGTATCTATGATATTTATATTTCAAGAGGTTTACATTATTCTGGAGCACCAATTGCACAGGACCATTTGCATCTCCATGTATGAGACTTCCCTTCTCCTTCTCTTCTCAGCTGATGATCCTTGTTCTTGGCACCACCATTTCATGAGACTTTCCATCTGCTGAAAACGACTTGCAGAACTATTAATTCTACAATATTGTATTGGAGTTGCTTACTTCAAAGGGTTTATGAGATTCTTCTCTTTGCTAGTTTCAAGTGGTTAGTCCAAATAATAAATCACTAGAGCAAAAGTGTGTAGGCATCATCCTACTTGGTGACCTTCAGAACTTGTCATTGCAAGCTTAATTAATGGTCACCTTCAGCTCATGTCCAGACAAAAAGGAGTTCCTTCAGTGAAAGATAACAAATATCTGATTGCCACCATAAGAAATTTGGTCCTTCTTTACTGATGGATATCTTTAGAAAGTGAAGGCATCAAAGCCTGACTTGAAAGTTGCAGGCATCCTTGTCGGGTAAAACTAAATGAGCTGCATAAAAGAGCTTCTCAAAGGGAATCCAACCACTAGCAATGCCACTGTCAACCACTGATGCTTGATGTTCATCACATGAAGAAGAATAGAAATAGAACTGTGAGCAATTTGATCAACTTGTCAAAGAAGACTACAGATTCCATTTTAATTAACTGAGCTAAGCATATGAACAACTCATCCTTGCAGGCCAAGACATCTATCAAGTTCCCTTCTTTTTAGTATATTTTCTCATCTCTGTCATTAATTTGTTTTTTTTCTTATATTATATTTCATTTTTTTCTCATCTTTTGCATTATCTATCTCATATGAACAATAGTTTTATGACAATTGGGCATTGCACATAGGGTATGCCCTAGTGTACCAATTTACAAATAAACAAATAAATAGAATTGAATACTCTTGATCTAACTTCTAGATTCTTACATGCAGCAAGTACAATCTAACTCAAAAAGTATGATTAGGTTGAGCCTAATCATACTTTTGTCATAAAACTATTATTAGGTTGAGCCTTACATGCAGCAAGTACAATCTAACTCAAAAAGTATGATTTGAACTTCCATAAAGATGTAAAGTCTTGTGTTAAGAAGATTATGACACCTTAATTTAGTTTCATATTAGTAGTGAAAAAAATATTTGAGTTACCTTAGGACTAGATAGATATATTATGATATAATTTTAAGCTTACAAAGTTAATGAATTAATTATTGTATCTGATCTTTTTTTTCTTCTGCTTTTGTTATGCAAGGGTTATTCTACTTTCAGACTTTCTAAAATTAAAAGAAGGATTATAATGACAAGGATAGTTTGGTTGATTTGATATTCTAGATCATTACTGAATGTTATCAAAGGTTATGCACAATCAATGGTATGAATTATTCTCTTATGAAGATACTGACATTGCAGTTTTAATTGTATCTGTGTATTTGACTGGGATAATTTAATGCATACATACATAAACAGATGGCTGAGATTCTTATTTTTCTTAGATTGCTAATGCCTTGCATTCACTCATCTCCATCATTAACATCCAAGTTTACATCAATTTTTGCTTCTTGCTCTGTAATGGCTTAAATTCCAAGGATTAGTGGACTTTTATCCTGCTGAATCCAATCACACATTTTAAATTTTGATATCATCTGATAGAGAACTGATGAGCAGAGTAGCAGTTATCCAATGTACTTGCTGCAATCTTTAACAGGAATCCAAGAGCAGCATGCACTGAGACAGCTACAAAAACTATGGATATAACAAGTACTAACACTTCCAAGATCTCTCATATAGTAACATTATCTTGTTACTGGATTCATGACATCGGCAATCTAACAAGGATAAAACAGATGACATGAGAAATCAAATGTAATGGGCAACAACACCTGTGTACCTACCAAATCTTTATTCCTCAGGAGAAAGAGGATACAAGAAGAAGCTAACAAGCACAGAGAAGGTGGTCTTCGAAGGCACTCCCAAAAGCTCTCACCAAAACAAAAGGATATGAAGACTGATGCTCCAACTCTAATCCCCCCCCCCCCCTTCGATGAGAAAGAAAGCAAGCACAAGCAGTAGCATTCGGCAAATGTTCTCTGGTAGTTAATCCTCCTCCCTCTTCGACTCCTTGCCATTGCACCCATCCATCTCTTCGCCACTCTCCTTGGGGCTCTCCAATGCCCTCTTCTCCTGCTCTTCTTCTTCCTCCATCTCATCATCTAAGCTTTTCTTCCTCGCGGTGGCCGACGACCCCCCTCGCTCCTTCTTCCTCTTCTCCGCCCGGGCCTTGAGCGCTTCCAGTAGCTCCGCCATTGCCTCGCGCTTCTCCCGCCTCCTGTTCTTTATCAGAATCTCACTGACGTCTGCCGGAGTTATCTCGGCGTCGTCGATCACCTCCTCCAATTCCCGCAGCAGCCCGCAGTTCTCCTGTGTGTCGCCGCCCAGTTCGCCATCTTCCAATCCCAGGTAGTTCTTCATGAGAATCTTTAATGCGGGGAAGGAGCAGTAGCTCATGAGTATGTGCATGTCCATCCTCCCCGACCGCAGGAGCGCCGAGTCGAGCTCCTCAACGTGGTTGGTGGTGAACACGAAGATCCTCTCGCTGCCGCAGCACGACCACAGCCCGTCCGTGAAATTTAGCAGGCCCGACAGAGTCATCGTCTTGGCGGCGCCATGGACGTCCTCCGCACCGCAGCCGCCGGTGGGCCTGAGGTCATACGGGGATGCCAGCTTCTTCGAGCTCCGGTTCGTCAGATTGATGGAGCAGTCGATGTCCTCGATGACGATGATCGACTTCGGAGTGGTCTTCATCAGGAGCTTCCGGAGCTCGGAGTTGGTGTGCACCTCGGTGAGCTCGAGGTCGTAGACGTCGTAGCCGAGGTAATTCGCCATGGCGGCGATCATGCTCGACTTGCCGGTGCCGGGAGGGCCGTAAAGCAAGTATCCGCGCTTCCAGGCCCGGCCTGTCTTCTCGTAGAACGCCTTCCCTTCCGCGAAGTCCTTGAGGTCGGCCATGATGAGCTCCTTCCTCGAGGAGTCCATGGCGAGGGTGTCGAAGGTGCTCGGGTGCTTGAAGGGGACGGATTCCCACGGAACGACGCGGGAGTCGATGGAGCCGCCGCGCGAATTGGTGTACAGTAGCCTGTCCTGGTTCCGGCGGCGGAGATCGGTGGCGGTCTCCATAATGTGGTCGAGGTAGGCCGGGAGGATGAGGGCCTTGTCCTTCTTCTTGATCCGGAGGGTAAAGCTGCGCTTCTCCTCCGGGAGCGGCCGCCACGAGAAGGTCTGCGACTGGCGCTGGGTAACGACGTGCTCCCAGGTGGCGGTGGCGCCGCAGAAGGTGTCGACGAGGCAGTCGTTGCTGGTGAGGCCGAAGGTGAAGGCGGAGGAGTTGAGGCCCCGCGAGAGGCTGAGTCGGGAGGCGGCGACGGAGGCGGAGCGGCTGAGGTACAGCTGCACCGCGTGATAAAGCTCGTTGGTGTTCACGCCGTCGATCTCCGTGATGTCGAAGTAGCAGTAGGTGGAGAAGCAGAGGAAGACATGGTGAAAGAGCTTCAAGGCCGCGAACCGCAGCTCGGGTGGAAACACGGCGTGGAGGATGCTCTGGAAGAAGGCGAAGACCCCCATGAGGGAGGCCATGGACGTCCAGAACTCCTTCATCTCCCCCTTCGCTTCTCTCTTCCTCACCAAAAAAAGGCCGCCTTTTCCTTCTACTTGGAACAGGGGAGGTGGAACAAAGTTTGGATTTTTGGATCGATCCTCGAAAGAAGTTAGCAGACAAACTATAAAGACTTCACGGTGCAACAAAGAAGTGGTCTTTCTCGGTCGGCAGAAGTCCCGACTTCCACTCGTCCTCCATATCTCTCCTCACCATCAATCCATGCCTCTGTCAGAACCTCTCCAAGAGAAAACAGAGTTCCAAGGGTGGGAGAGAAGATGGGGTGGCCTTCTTCCCTTGGAGAGGGAATTATATAGGGGGCTTGGTTCAGTCTTGTTCCTTCTTTATGATGATTTCAAAGATCTGGGGAAGAGGACAATGGATGGGTTGGAGATTTAGTAGGCCATACCTGCAAAGAGGATGTGATGATCAGTCGAATAAATGAGAAGAAAAGTTGGGCTTCAGGCTGTAGAACCTGATAGGGATGTATGCATGTGGGCTTGCAGAGAGAAGGCAGATAAAATTAATTGACACCTGCATCCACCGCAAGACAGGGAAGAATATAAAGCATGCAGAGCAGGCCTGTGATTGCAAATCAATCTTGTGCTTTGAATGAGTCCTGCGGAGGATTAGTCAGGTAGAGAAACAACGCATCCATCTTAGAGCTTCAAATATTGCTCAAGTTTTTTTCTATTATTCTGCAAATTTTGTTGGATTGCTACAGATTTCTCAGTCTAAATCCGCCCACTTGTCACGAAAGATACCCAGGTTTGATGTACAATCTTAGCTGTGCAATTAGACTTTCAAATCAATCAAAGGCTGATATCAGCATCACCTCTCTCTCTCTCTCTCTCTCTCTCTCTCTCTCTCTCTCTCTCTCTTCATTCAGTGCTTGTTTTCTTCCTCCACCATCATCGGTTCCCTTCTCGGGGGAGTTCGCTCTCTGCCTCTGCTCATCGTTGTCCCCATGAAACCAACACAGGATGCGAGTGCAAGCAAACAAGGCAAGTAAGCTTCTCCCTACAAGAAACCCATCCTTCCTGTCTCCCTTCAGACGCACACAGACTGAGAGGGAAAGAGATAGAGAGCTTCAAACAAGGATGAAGGAGAGGCTTATTATTGTGTATGCATCATTGAACGAACAAACAAACAGAGAGTTGTTAAAGCTGAAAGCCTCGACACACGGATCGACATGGCTGGATTTGAACCGAGAAGCTGCACTGACACAGTTCCCAACTCCCAAGGAGTTATCAGGAGCAGGATCAAGAAGGAGAGGCCCCAATGGCCTTGGCCAGCGTGATGATTGACACGACCCCTACCCTCCCATCTTTTCATATGAGAACCACAAATGGTCGATAGGTTGCACTAAACAAATCCCCCCCGTCACTGTGCCCGCTTCCAGTTCACGTTGCACTCGCTCACGCTTTCCATGCACGTTCTTCCAAGCTCGTCGCACAATCTTAATCTACTGCAAAGAATCGAATCTGCTGAGCAAGAGCGAAAAGTTTCTGGGAGCTGAAGGCAGTAAAATCCAAGAGACTGGAGCGGTACAAGGAGTCACATGTGGGACCATGGTTTCTGAGATCGAAGGCATATATTCCCCCCCCCTTCCTCATGAGGATTCTACAATACGATCTGTGATTCTTCTCCGTCCTGTGATCCTTCGCTGCTGCATAATGCCAAAGACCACCTGCAACTAGCCTCCAAAAGAGCAGGTACGTGCTCTTCACCTGCTCAAAAGGACCACTTCTACTGGTGTTGAATCAATCTCATTTTGGTGAGCAAAATGTAAGTGAGAAGGAGAAGACGGCCAGCCCGACGCGATGCTAGGGTTCATGCATCACACAGATGTCGATGCCAAAGAGAAGATAGCAGCTCAATCTAAGGGCCAAACCTGTTGCCTATAGTAACAGTTCGATTCCATATGGATTTATATTATTACGAGACACCATATCTACTTGGATTGTGAGCTTTCATCTTAGTCATACTGCATAACACACATGATTCAATAAATATATGAAAGATATAGTAAAATGCAGGCATTATGAGGAACAGTATATCCCATTCAAAATTCCTATAATCTTACATGGTTGTGATCATGCTAAGTTCAGGATTCCTTGCATGCATGTTTTGTTGTCATCATGCTAAGTTCCAGGAGGTCATGAATGCTTCAAATGCATTGAGAAGGGAACGGCTGACCTCCTTTAGCTTCGTATCTCACACCGCAGCGAGACCTCAATCCATCAATGAACTACGAGATCTCCTAATCGGACGGCCGTATCGGTTCCTCCTCGCGGATCGGCGTTCCATCCGACGGCCTCCAGTGCGCTTACTCCTTCATAAATGGACGCCAGATCCCGACCTCACATCAAGGGGCGCTTCCAGAGAGAGAGAGAGAGAGAGAGAGTTGCGATCATGTCGGGGCGAAGCGCCACCGCAAGGTCCTCCGCGACAACATCCAAGGCATCACCAAGCCCGCCATCCGCCGCGGCGGCGTCAAGCGCATCTCGGGGCTCATCTACGAGGAGACCCGCGGCGTGCTCAAGATCTTCCTCGAGAACGTCATCCGCGACGGCGTCACCTACACCGAGCACGCTCGCCGCAAGACCGTCACCACCATGGACGTCGTCTTCTACGCCCTCAAGCGCCAGGTTCTTCTTTTGTTCTTGTCATGCCTAGGATTTGGTGTGTAGTATACTTTCTTCTAAGCAGATTCTTAAGGCATTAGTATGGTTTAATGTTGATGACAGTATTGGTTTGCAATTGGAAACGAGGGACTGTGTGCTTATTGGAAGCTTACCACAATATATATGGAACAAATTGGATATATACGACACAATCAACCTATCTAAAAGCCCACAGAGGACGAGCCATTAATGAGTCCAAGTGGCCCAGAGAGGGGCTTCATGTATGGTTACTTACACTCATGTCAAGAAAATAAAAGGAGAAATAATGAAAAGACATGTAAACATGAAAAAGAGGCTCAATTGATACCCACCACAAGCGAAGTCTCGACCGGTGGCGATCGCGGCCCATCTTTTCTTCTACCCAACAATGCCACACCACCACCGCCACTTCACCACGAGCCATCAGCACCTCAGCAAGCAGCATCAACAATGACGGCGACGGCGACGGCTACGACGACAACGACATAGACTTCCTTTCCCACTCGCAAGCAACAACGACAATGTGATTTGCTCTCTCCCCCACTATAAAACCACATGCGGTCTATCCCCTACCTCGATCTTTCTCTCGGCATCTCTCACCGTCCTTTGGACACTGATAGTTGAAGCGCTCGCACATGACTTCTCTGTCCTCGCCTCCATATTCTCTCTCTAATCTACACACTGGAGCATGGTGGCCGGCGCAGTGAAAATGGTGAACGGGTTTGAGTTGCACCATGAAGCACCGAAGCGGCGGTGCGGTACCGGTGCAGCCGCACAGCCATCTCGGGCTCCGACCGGCGAGAACACCTTGACTCTCTCTTCTCTGGACGACGATGTGGCATCGGCGGTCGTTCCCCCGGTCACCGTCTTCCTGGAGGGCCGATCGATCTGCCACCTTATCCGCCTCGACAAACACACCAGCTACGCGAGCTTAGCTAAGGCGTTGCGCCGCATGTTCGTCGACGTGGATGAGGACGATGGTCGGCGTGAGGAGGATGGAGATGAGGTGCTCCACCTCTCCGACGCAGTGCCTGGCCACATCGTGGCCTACGAGGACATGGAGGATGACCTACTCCTCGTCGGTGATCTGAACTGGAAGTGAGTCAGCCAAGCTCTTGAACTCAACCTCTGTAGAAATCGCTACGATCATTAATCATTTCGCTTCTTCTGATCCTCTCAGAGACTTCGTTCGCGTGGCCAAGAGAATCCGGATAATCCCAGCGAAGCCTAGCCGTCGGAAACATGCAATCTGAAGATATGCATGTACTATTATCACAAATCAAGTCGGAGTATTATTTGATTTCCGTGGAGATTCCTCTACTTCGGATCCAATGGACGAGTCTAAGTTTAGAGAGGCATGAAATGATGGACGTCTCACTATTTCTCGAGGACTCCATGCGTGAGAGCATGGCTTTTCTGGTTTCTGTCTTCTTCCTCACGCAATTGAAATCCTTCTGCATGCTCGAACAACAGGCTTTCAAGTCACGGTACTTGTGCTACTGCTCTCGATTGCTTTGCTGGCAAGCGACTCGTGATGAATGTGATCGTTGCATATGATCCAGTGCATGGCAGTTCTGCCGTGTCTTTCATGTCAAGGTACTAAACGCCACATTTAGTAGGGTTGACTAAATGTGCAGCAGATATTGCATTCTGCAGTGGCTTTCGCCACCATCAGCAGAGATGATGATGCCTCTCTTTTTGTTTCACATCACCGAAGGCTTGGTTGTGCTGAAGCTTATACATCAGCTTACAGGGTCTGCAAGAACAAAGACTCACCTTTTCGTCAGATTCTGATTCATCAGACAGTATCTACTACTCAAATGATGAATAACGATGATTCTGGCCTCAGTTGTTGAATACTCAAGACATGATCATGGGAAAATTACATGGTGTTTCTTTGAACAAACGAAATTATTGATTCATGTAGTAAACTAAGCAGTTATGGGGCCCAAATTATATATATATATATATATATATATATATATGGATGGATGGACAAATGTGTTATTTTTTACCCTTTAAAATGATAGATATGTAAAACCATAGCACTTATTCTTGGTATAATTGGGTTTTTTAATCCATTTCATATATAATTAAAAAATATGTCAATCATATCATGCATATATTCTCATAATTTGATTAAATTGGAATCCTATAGGGAACATATAAATTAATTTCCCAAACTATATTGTAAATAAAATTCAAATATATGCCGGCCCATTAAATAATTAATCCCCGGTTCGGTCCAACTCGAAAGAAGACGACCGCAACGGGTTTGATCCTTGGAGCTCTTGAACCCTAAACTCTGTCTCTCTCTCTCTCTCTGTTCCCCGTTCGGTTCGGCCGCCCCAACCTTTGGCTTCTCCATAAATGGTGGTGGGTTCCTCCCTCTCTCATCTTCGGTTTTTTGGGAATTGGGGAATGGATCGAACGATTTTGTTACTAATCGATGCGCCAATGGTAGAAAGGTTTTCGGGTTGATCTTTGATTTCTTGTTATCTTGTTCTTTCCCACATGAAAAACGGTAGCACTTGCTACCAGATTGTTCGTGATTCTCTTGATGACATATGGTTGTAGATCTATAAATTGGGTAGTTGCTGGAAAGCTTGTGTGTCTCAAATCGAACGCTTAAGGGTAGCATCATTTGATGTGACTGGGAACTTTAGAGTTGAGTTGGTCTGGTTGTTCTTTCAAACTCCCCGCCTTTTACTTCGGTTTGATTGCTAGCTGATCAAGCACCATTGAACAATTTAGCATATTTTGATATTGGCTACCAAGTTATGTTGAACATGTTAGGGAATTGGTTCCAAATTTCTATTTGGAGTAGTTAACAGAAAGCCATTAATGTGTCCGAAACTCATTTAACTAATTAAGAGTATCCAAAATTTTCTCGCATTTGTAACTTCTTTCATCATGAAACAAAAATATTCAAAAAGAGTAAAGCACATTCTAGTATACATGTTCTAAATATGTGGTAATTGCCAAAATGATTCTGTCAGTCTTTATTGACTAAGCAAATTTCTTCTTTCCTTTCTAAATATTTAACATAAACTTATAATTAGAAAAAAGAAACTCAAGTTTCAGAATACAGTAAATGCTGTTTAGCCTTTAAATTGATACTGTAATTGACTTGTGGATCATGCTAAAGCTATCAGAAACAGCTAGTAGTGTTGGAAGTTATGTATATCAGTTACTCTGCTTCTGTTTTTGTTTCTTTCTTGTCAACGATGCTCTAGTCTGCAATTGTAGAGTATATATATATATATATATATGGATGGACAAATGTGTTATTTTTTACCCTTTAAAAGGATAGATATGTAAAACCATAGCACTTATTCTTGGTATAATTGGGTTTTTTAATCCATTTCATATATAATTAAAAAATATGTCAATCATATCATGTATATATTCTCATAATTTGATTAAATTGGAATCCTATAGGGAACATATAAATTAATTTCCCAAACTATATTGTAAATAAAATTCAAATATATGCCGGCCCATTAAATAATCCCCGGTTCGGTCCAACTCGAAAGAAGACGACCGCAACGGGTTTGATCCTTGGAGCTCTTGAACCCTAAACTCTGTCTCTCTCTCTCTCTCTGTTCCCCGTTCGGTTCGGCCGCCCCAACCTTTGGCTTCTCCATAAATGGTGGTGGGTTCCTCCCTCTCTCATCTTCGGTTTTTTGGGAATTGGGGAATGGATCGAACGATTTTGTTACTAATCGATGCGCCAATGGTAGAAAGGTTTTCGGGTTGATCTTTGATTTCTTGTTATCTTGTTCTTTCCCACATGAAAAACGGTAGCACTTGCTACCAGATTGTTCGTGATTCTCTTGATGACATATGGTTGTAGATCTATAAATTGGGTAGTTGCTGGAAAGCTTGTGTGTCTCAAATCGAACGCTTAAGGGTAGCATCATTTGATGTGACTGGGAGCTTTAGAGTTGAGTTGGTCTGGTTGTTCTTTCAAACTCCCCGCCTTTTACTTCGGTTTGATTGCTAGCTGATCAAGCACCATTGAACAATTTAGCATATTTTGATATTGGCTACCAAGTTATGTTGAACATGTTAGGGAATTGGTTCCAAATTTCTATTTGGAGTAGTTAACAGAAAGCCATTAATGTGTCCGAAACTCATTTAACTAATTAAGAGTATCCAAAATTTTCTCGCATTTGTAACTTCTTTCATCATGAAACAAAAATATTCAAAAAGAGTAAAGCACATTCTAGTATACATGTTCTAAATATGTGGTAATTGCCAAAATGATTCTGTCAGTCTTTATTGACTAAGCAAATTTCTTCTTTCCTTTCTAAATATTTAACATAAACTTATAATTAGAAAAAAGAAACTCAAGTTTCAGAATACAGTAAATGCTGTTTAGCCTTTAAATTGATACTGTAATTGACTTGTGGATCATGCTAAAGCTATCAGAAACAGCTAGTAGTGTTGGAAGTTATGTATATCAGTTACTCTGCTTCTGTTTTTGTTTCTTTCTTGTCAACGATGCTCTAGTCTGCAATTGTAGAGGTTAGTGAAAGGGAAGATAATTGATAGAACTTACAGAAAATTAATCTAATGGTAACTTGCTATTCAAAATGGTTGGCTTAAGTTCAAAGGCTATTCAAAGGTAAGAGCTTGCATCATCTTGTTTTGATCTATGGTGATGCTGACCTCTCAAGATGCATTGACATAGACTGGTGCACATTGATGTTGTCATATTGGACATCAAAAAATACACATTCCAGGAGTCTCTACAAGGCCAGTTTGGTTCAATTTTGTTTTTTGTAGTAGGATGAAGTGATTAATTAGACACTATTCAAATGTTTTATATAATTGCTTTGCTGCATTTTCTTGCTGAACTTGGTTGAGAGATCTGTACCATATGTCTTCAACCTATTAACTGAGTTAGTGGGAAATATACTAAAGAATTGTAAGCTAGATTGGTTATTCCTTAAATCATAGCCTTTATGTCTGGAAAAAGTTGGGCTGTTCAGGTACTTATCCTGCAACACCACTTGCTATTTCAGAACCACTAGTTTCTTTGTAACATTGTAATTTGTTATTTTCTCTAGCATCAATGAAATGTAAGTCTGCCTCAGCTCGATAGATTCAAAATGTTGCAGTTTTTTCTTTCATTATTAAAAAAGACAGTTCCAGAGGCAACCTCCTAGTATAGTTAGTATATCCAAAACTAGTCCATTTGGCCACCCATCAGGCGACCTGGTTAACTTCCATGTACCGCATAATTCATACTCTACGGAACAAGATGCTTTAAGTAGAAAGTATCAGTAAAGATAGCTTAGCTTCTGGCCAAAAGATTAATTTGAGTGTGACAAAGTTTGTCTTTAGAAATGTTACAAAAAAGGCCTTCTTGTGAGCACAGCTGCTCCCAAGTTTGTTAACCTGCTTCATGAAATTCTCAACTCATCACCTTTTCATGTTTTCATTTCAGACTGTATTGATTAACATGAGACTTCCCTGAACAATATGACTGGGAAGCCTGTGATCATTAAATACAAATGTATTTTAGCAGATATGAATGTTCATAATCTTCCTTGAGATATCATTGTGCTGATTATAGTAGATTTAGAATTGGATGGTTTACCTTCATTCTTTGTTACTCTTTTGATTTAGGTGGCTGACACTGAAGAATACATTGATGGACTGTTCACTGGAAACTTGGGGGAACCCTCTCCTCGAGTAACTTGGACAAATATACATGCAATTAATTGTTTATACTCATCTAAAGCTCGTGCTCGAATCAAAGAGGTATTTAGTTGCTAAGTATCATCATCTTGATATAGAACCATCTCCCTTTCATTTTTCAATGAGTTAGTTCAAAATCATCTTGATATAGTTGCCATGAACATCATTAGAATCAAAATTTTGACTGCAGGAACCATATCATCATCCAGCAAGAAGAAAGAGGCAAGTAATTGAAATTGAACACCATTGATATCCAAACCCAATGCGGAGACCTTTCAAGCACACATTACATTTGTGCCTAAAGAGAACCCTTTTTGAATCAATTCAGAGTACCCAAGGCAATGTTCTTCATTACAAGCCCAATTATCACACTTGCTAGTGTTCTAGCAGCTTACGAAGGATGTTTCAGTGCGTCCTCTGATTCCGCAGGCGAAGCTGTGGATGCATCTGCATCCTTTTCATCATTTGCACTTCCTGTCGGACCCTGTGCTGCAGCACTAGCCTTCGGAGCTGCTACATGTGGTGCTGTCACTGGCTTCTGAACAGGCGCCTCCTTTGGCGTGGCAGCAGCTGGTGTAGGTGATGCCGGTGTTGAACTCTTGATGCTGGGTGGTACGATGACAGTGCTAATCTGAAGCACCGAGATGTCATAAGGCCGTGCTGCGACCACCTTGAGCACATTGGAGTTGAGGGGTGCCCTGGCGGCGGCTGAGCCGAACACCATCTGCTCGCTGGGCAGCTTGGTATAGTCCAAGAACCCCATCTCGTTGGTGGCTCGGCCAGAGGCCTGGAAGAGTGTGGGTCGGAGGGCAGTGTTGTTGGGAAGCTGGTCGAGTTTGTAGGGATCATAGTAGTCAAGGATTACAAGGACGGAGATGACCTTCTTAAGGATGTCGGCCGATAGAGAGGAGAGATGGCGGAATTGTCGACGACAAGGACGGTGATGGTCTTTGGCGATTGATCTCATCGGCCACCTTCGTCCGAGTGAGATACTTGGTGAAGGTGGAGAATTCATCGAATGGTTCGGGAATCTCAACAATGTCTAAGGTGATGACTGAGGAGACAAGGAAGAGAATAGGGAAGAAGACGAGAAAGACATGGGCTTTGGGGGCCATTTTGGATATGGGTTTGGCTTGGTCAGCCCCTCACGATGGGAGGAGAGGAAGGGATGATCCAACGCAAAGGAGTAAGAATATACTTAGGAAAAGGAAGCTGAGGGGGGATGTGGATGCTTGAAGATGTTCTTCCTCCAAAATCATAGAGGAAGAGGGTTTTGTGGATGCTTTTGAACCATCAAATGGAATGGGATAGTTGAGTAGGATAGATGAGTGGAAATCTTCTTTAACAAGTTTGACTTGGTCCTTCCCTCCATGTACATATATATGTTTAGGTTTGGTGAGACTGGCTTTACTGTTATTAGATCCAAGACCTTATCTGAGTTTGAGATGACCTCTTGAAGGGGTGATTTCATGATGCACATGGATTACTTGTATTTTTTAAGTACTTATAATGTGTTATTGTGCAATTTTATTTAAACTATATGGTAAATATGTGATAGTTGAAGTTGTACTTAATGCTCATTTGAAACATTCTTTTCATCATATTTTGTCATGCAACTTATCAACTAATTTCAACAAATATGTAGCTCATGTAATTTGTAGGACATATGACAATCTTGCAAAACATGAATGCTTAATTGATACATTCTGAAGACCCTTTTTTTTAAAAAAAAAAAATTCCCTCATAATATATAGTCTAAAATTTCCTAAGTAGTATAATACTTCATCCTAATTGTAATTAACTAACTATTAAAACCCATCACAATTAAACTAGGCTTAAGTACACACCAAAGGATTCTGATTCCTTAAGTTTCGGCCTCTGAGCTCATGATAGAAATGCCATGTTGATGACTTGTTACTCATATGCATATGGTAAATTAGCCTTGGAATTTGAGAAGGAAATTGATGAATTTAATGCAACTTTCTCGTTTCCATCAACCAAGAATACTTTTTCATCTTCACGTAATCATGGTTGTGTGTATGTGTATGTCTCGAGAGTGCTTCCATCATCATCAGAGTAAGATCCAAAAGAACCAATATGTTCTTTAATATGTTATCTTAAAGAACCTTGTGTCAAAATTTACAATGCCATATATGTTATTTTCATTAGGTATGTAAAAAGTCTTTTTCAATGAGTGTTGTTATTATTATAATTATCTTAAAATATAAGATTTTGGAGAGAATCTACTGTGTATTAACAAGAGAATCTACTGCTTTTGATCTAAACAGTGACAGATGACGGGATCGATTGGAGTTATCCATCTTTTGATTGCATCGCATGAAGAAGAAAGGGTTGTCCATGGAAGTAACGATATGAAATGGTTGGTCTAATGGTCACGCTGTCCTTGATAGGTTGGCTCAACGTAACTTCATTATAGGGACTTCGATTTGATGTGGGATAAATTCTATCTCACATCGGTCCTTCTTATTCATTATTTAGTGGTCGAGGCTCTTAGCAGTATAGAGACATTGGTCACAGTTCAACCATCACGATCTGATGTATGAGGCTCTAACTAATGTAATCATCGATTATTTTGGATCTCGTTGATTTGATGTATAATCAATTCAATCTAATATGTTTATGATTTTGTATGTAATATAAACTTTAGTTCCGCATACATTTTACTATAATTATGATTAACGCACGACACTCTCGCTAACATCAAGTCACATATCATCTCAAATCTTCTTGACGATCTTGAATCTTATATAATAAATTGAATTTTACATGTGTGATATAATGTTTATGATCCACGCATACTCTTGCTAATATAAAGTGACATCCATCATCTCCATAATTATTATGGTTTATCATAATTATTTTTTAATGACCAATGATTAAACTCGATTAATATATAATATAAATAGAAGCACAATACATTCATATACAATTTTTCTTGCCCAGATGATATGCTAGAAACATTCAACTTAGAGTGGCTATTGAGACATCACAGAATATGCAACTCAACTATTTTGCTTGCCTAAAAAAGCTTTAAAATTTATTAGATTGACC
>LVTN01003653.1:2342-12850 GCA_001649415.1 Musa itinerans
TGTGTTTCTTTTGTATGTATTCTGAATTTTCTTAGATCTTAGCTACTGGGATAATGCTTCTATACCTGCACACGGAAGCGAAGTCGACTTTTATTTGGTTTTTCTCTCATGAGAGAAATATAAGGTTCCTACTTACCAGTTTTCACTTTTTCTTTTGGTACACAATCCATGTTACTTGTTGAGAATGTAATTAACAAATTTAAAAATGGAACTCATGATTTGACAATTGTAATTCCCTTTATTATCTTTTTGTTGTAAACATAGAGTTGGTTACTCTTCATCGGTGTGCCGATTGCATCTGTAATTTGCATTGTAGAGGTGGAGTGCTCTCTTCTTGGGGACCAAGATGCTCTTGTGGATTATAACGTTTGCAGTGATTTGAGTTTGCCATATTGGCTTCTCCGAATTGTTGCTGCTAGTTCTATATCATCTCATTGGGTGCTTACAGATGTAGCTTTGTGATTGTTTTGAAAAATATTCATGATTAACTCAGGTTCTTCATATTTACTAATGTTCTTATACTTGACGAGTAGAAGCTGCTGCCACTCATCGCATTCATTTTTGGTGCAGCTTGTGCATGACCATTAAATGCTAAGCCTTTTAGATTGGCTTTTCTCATCATAAACCTACATATGTTTCAGCTAATAAACTTATATGCAAATGGAAAAAAAAAAAAAACACTATAATTTGTAGTAAATGTTGATGCACGGACATTGATTTGGACTCAAGGGGGGCAGCAAGTCAATGCAATATGCATTAGCTTATCCAACACTATTTGTTGCTAACTACCAATACACTTAATCAATAGGTAGTAATTACACTTATTGCTGATGATCTACCTACAAACAACAAGCTCTATCACCTAACTATATGGGGTTGGCTACATGGATATTATTTCGCCATTAAAATCTGTATAAGATAATGCCTCTAGTTAAATTAAGATCATATGAATATTTGTTTGATTGTTTCAAAGGTTTCCATGTATCTCTAATTATGCCAATAATCCTTAATTTTAGGTCTTCTTTGAACATATACATACCTTCTTAAATGATCTAATCTAACTATTCATGAATGATTTTTTTTTTTGGATAACTCCATATATCCATTTTAACATTTTCATCTCAGCTACATCAACTTTTTGTATATATTGTTTTAAGGGTACCCAATGATCACACTAAATTCCCCATTCCACTTTAGCAATTAGGTTGTGGTCCACATGAACCATATCTTCTTTAATTTAAGATTCTTATAGAAACTGTTTATTCATCCATCTTAATTAGACTCTATTCTTCTCTTATTATTACTAAAATTACATTTTAGTCCTACTTAATTTAAAATCCTTAGCTTTTAAAATTTACATTTCAGTATATGATTATCAACAAGAAACATATATGATTATGGGTTGATCGTTTTTAAATTACAATTACCAATACAAATCATGGCCACTTGACATAGCATCTATTATCATAGCCTAAAAGAAAAGGATATGATCCAATTCCAGTAAGTAGTGGATGATTAGATTGACTTAGTGAAATATTATAAGGACTATGAGAGAGAGAGAGAGAGAGAGAGAGAGAGAAATATCTAAAACTTAATTTCAGCTATTAATAATGCTTGCAAATAAATGCTTTGTTCTGAATTGAATAAATCAAACTCACCTTGACTTTTGGCTTGAAGCTAGAGTTATATGTATCGTCAGGAGGACCAACAAACAACAATAAGCTCACTAGGCAACATGAATTGTATAGATTTTGTAATTGATCTGTAGTTTGGGTCTAGAACTACTATTAGTTGTTTCTATTTTTAGTTCTTTTTAGTCTTGCTTTAACTTATATATGCTTCTGTTATTTTTTGTTTGTTTTACAGTGGTGTTTTTTTTCCTTGTTGTTCCTTGGGATTGATAGTCGTATTGTGAGGATCTTACTTTAAGTAGTCCTATTCTGAACAAAGCATGATTTGAGAGAGATTTTTAGTTAGTAAGATTTGACTTTCGAAAGTTCTACAAGTCTCTTTATATGGCTGTGGAAAGTTATTGCCTTTTTTTTACATGGGAAATTCAATGTGCAACAATGATTACCTTTGAAGAAATTAGAGATGATGAGGGAAATGCAATCCAATATATAAAGATAACATCAATAAAGAATTTAATGTTGCTGAAATACTTCTTATAGGAAAATCAATGACAAGGCTTCCACCATCAAACTACATGAGCATCTCAACTTTGCAGCTCTGCTGCATAAGTTTACAGATTCATACTTGCTGTTAGGGAACAAATTGTATCGTGGCTGGTGAGTCAGCACGGTTAAGTTCGTGGGCCAATGTCAGGAGCTCCCTGGGGGGTGAGCGGGATGATGAGGTGGACCGGACACTTGGGCCGAGATGCTGGGAGGCGTTGGTTGGAATCCGGTGCAGCTCACTGATCTGCTTTTGTATGACGGGGAGGTGCCCCTTAGGTCAGGCACTGGCCGCTCCAGGATGACTGCTTCGAAGCAACACTTGGGCCGAGATGCTGGGAGGCGTTGGTTGGAATCCGGTGCAGCTCACTGATCTGCTTTTGTATGACGGGGAGGTGCCCCTTAGGTCAGGCACTGGCCGCTCCAGGATGACTGCTTCGAAGCACCTCGGGCAGGGGTCGGTTGGCCCCTGGTGAAGAGGTATTGATCGGTGTTCCTTGGTCCGCCAATCTGAGCGCCGCATGCGATGGGTCACGTCTCCCTAGCTCTGAGATGAATGATAGCTCGTCCTCGTGCGATGGATGACAACTCCCGAGTTGAAACGTCCGCCGGTCGAGGGAGGGCTCCTTCCTGTAAAAATGGCCTTCGTCGGGTGTTCCCCGACTTTGGCCCCTCCGACGAGCAAGTCAGTCCAATATTCTTCCACCTACTTTTTTGGTGCCCACCATGGGACTTTTATACCATCGTGTGAGGTTTTTTCCCCCCCTTTCTCCCCGGAGCCCCTCATCCGCGAGTTGGCGTCTTCGGGGGTGCTCGGACGACCTCAGACGGTATCGCCTTGAGCCCTCAAGATCGTATAGCGCCTTGGTATGGAGCTCGTCGAAGCGTGCGCCGTGGGGCTCTGACGGTGTGCAACGTCGGATTCTGACATCGGCAGGGTCATGGCGTGCGACGCTGGTGGCGTGTGGCGTCGGTGGCGTGTGGCGTTAGGGATGACTCACCTGAGAGCCGAAAACTTGCCTGCAAATTTCAGTCTTAAAGGAGTCTTTATTTAGTTCAAGACAGCCTCATTTAGGATATTTCCTTTTGGTAAGTAAATTATTCCTTACAAAAAATATGAGAGAATACATAATTGTAAAACGATGCAGCAGGTTTACTGAAACAACCGTCCCAGCTACCAGTTAAAGAAAGACCTACAAAGTAACTTATCATGCACAATTAGGCCCTACGATCCACAACCAACTGCTTGACTGCCTTTTTCTTTTACAACCCTTCTCTCTAAAAGACCCTACAATGATGCAACAAGAAAAGAAAAGTCAGAGCAATCACTTAGATTTCCAACTTAGGACAAAAGGTAAGTATCATCATCTTTCCACAGACAACCATTCACCTCAATGGAACTAATGAATTTAACTGCACAGTGAACGCTAGATTCCACAACTCATCAAAATGTGCGAGGATGACACGAATCTTTTGTGATTTCAACTAATAGACTCACAATAATGAGAACATAATGAATGTTTTTAAGTTATCATATAACAACTAATATTCTCATTAACCAAAACTATTCACATCCCAGGTTAATCCTCCTGGAATGTAATTCACCAAGGTTCCAACATTTCCCTATCAGACCTCAAAACACACTTGTCAAATGTAGTCAATCATCAATAGGCATATACTTGCCCTGAAAAGAGTGTTTATATTTTTAAGCTAAATATTGTAAACATAAGTCACCAATGTGTTCCAACTAATGCGTTTCACTAGAGAATAATCACCTCTAAAATAGACAATGAACTAGTGGACAGCATGCTGTAGCTTTGAACCAGGATATACACATCTACATGTATATTATACTGGAGAATTTCATGTCAAGATGGTCTATTTATGTTATTATGCATGCATATCTTGGCAATTCTATAATCATGTCGAATTTACATGTTTTGACACTAGTGGTAGTAGAAGAGAATGAACAACATAAGGAGACACTGACAATCATGAAACCAATCCTACAGAAATTTCAAGATGTTAGACCGGAAGAGATTTCACATAGCGTTCCGAGAGACATCCAACATCAGATTGATCTTATTCTAGGGGCTATTCTACCTAATAAGGCAATATACAGAATGAGTCCTAAGGAGCATGAAGAACTTCAAAGGCAAGTTGACGAATTGGTGAAATGAGGTTAATTCGGGAGAGCATGAGTCATTGTGTGGTTCCAATCTTGTTGGTGCCTAAGAATGATGATTTTTGGAGAATGTGTAGTAGACAGCTGAACCATCAACAAAATCATAATGGCCTATCATTTTCCTATTCCAAAGTTAGATGATTTACTTGATCAATTGTCTCGTGATTATATTTTCTCATAAATTGATTTGAGAAGTGGCTATCACTAAATAAGAATGAGGCCGAGAGATATGTGGAAAACAACCTTTAAAATAAGAGAAGGCTTATATGAATGGTTGGTTATGCCAATTGGACTATTTAATGCTTCTAACACTTTCATGAGATTTATGAATCATATACTTAAACCATGCATTGGAACTTTTGTTGTGGTTTATTTTGATGACATGTTGGTATACAGCAAGAGTGAAGAAGTGCATGTGAACCATCTTAAAGAGATTTTTCTTATTTTGAGGAAGTAGAAGTTTTATGCTAATTTAAAGAAGTGTGATTGCTTTACTCCTAATCTTGTGTTTTGGGTTATGTTGTTTCAAAAGATGGAATATTTATGGATAAAAGTAAGGTAGATGCTATTCTTAATTGGCCTTGCTTGGTGAGGAGTTTCCATGGCTTAACTTCCTTTTATAGAAGATTTATTAAAGGGATCAGCTTTATTGTTACCTCGAATGCTTGAAAGGTGATAAATTCAAGTATACTAGTGAGGCTAATGATGCTTTGAACTATTGAAAAGAAATGTGACCGAAGCTCCTATCTTAGTACTACCTAATTTTGACAAGTTGTTTGAAGTTGAATGCGATGCATCTAATATGGGAATTGGTACTATTTTGAGTCAAGATGGAAAGCTTTTTTTAGTGAGAAGTTGAATGATACGAGAAGGAAGTACTCTACCTATGACCAGGAATTTTATGCCATTTATCTAGCTTTATCTCATTAGCAGTATCTTCTTGTAAAGCCATTTGTCCTATATTCTGATCATGAGGCTTTAAAGTTAAATAATCATCAGCACAAGCTAAAACAAGAGGCATGCAGCACGGGTGGAGTTCTTGCAATCATATAACTTTACAATCAAGCACAAATATGGTGTTCAAAATATAGTTATTAATGCATTGAGTAGAAAGCATTGTTTATTATCGACAATGGAAGTCAAAGTGGTTGGATTTGAGACATTTAAAGATTTATATGAAAATGATGTGGATTTCGGCTCAGTATGGCAGAATTGTAAATCAGGTTCTTTTCAATAATTTTCTACCTTTGATGGTTTTGTTTTTCTAGTAAATGATTTATGTGTTCCATCTTGCTCTTTGAGATAAGTAATTCTAGCAGAAGCTTATCGTGGAAGAGTAAGATCGTGATATGGGAAAAAATAAAAAGGGACTTGAAGAAAAAATATTTATCTCACAATTATAGGCAAGAGATCTTTCTTAAAATCCATGATTTCAAGAAAAAAGATCTTAGTGTTGAGGAGTACACTACAGAATTCGATAATCTCATGTTAAAAGGAGAGCTTGTGGAACCGGAAGAGCAAACTATTGCAAGATACTTAGGAGCTCTGAAATATAAGATTACTAAAGTGGTTCAACTACAGCTATATTGTTCTTTAAATGTTGTGAGCAAGTTGGCTTTAAAAGTTGAAAAGCAATAGAAGTTTGAAAAGAGTTCTCAGTATGGGTCAAAAGAAGGCTATACGAAAGGAGGAAATTCCAAGTCTATTGTCCAGAGCAAGGTATCAAAGGTGCAAGACAAGGGTGAAGGATCTGCTGGTAGCAAATAAACACCTAATTCTTCTACCCCAAGTGGATGAAAATATTTCAAATGTCATGATTTTGGGCATATTGCTTCAGATTGCCTAAATAGAAGGATTGTTACTTTGGTTGAATATCATCATAATGGAGGAATACGATGATGATAAGGAAGAGGTTACTTATGTTGATCATGGTTTGTCTATTGTATTGGAACGTAGCTTACAAGTATCCTATGTGGCTGAGGATGAAAGTTCGATGAGAAAGAACGTGTTTCATACTAAATGCACTTCTCATGGCAAAGTGTGCTGAAAATTGATAGTGGCAATTTTATGAATATGATGTCTTTGGAGATGATGCAGAAGCTAAAGTTGGACACAATCCCTCATCCACATCCATACCAATTATGTTGGTTGTAAAAAGGAAATGACATCAAGGTAACTAGAAGATGTTTAGTTTCATTTTCTATTGGAAAGTATTATAATGATAAACTATGTTGTGATGTTGCTCCTATGGACGCTTGTCATTTGCTGTTGGGAAAACCTCTGAATTATGATAGAAGGGTGTTATATGATAGCTACAAACACACTTATTCTTTTACGGTGAATGAAAAGAAGATTATTTTAGCTCCATTACAACCTTCTGAAATCAATGCACCAAAGAAGGAAATCAATGCTTTCATGTCCTATGGTGAATGCATGGGTGAATTAAATAGGGGTGGTCATATTTTTGCTCTAGTGGTAGTAGAGGAGAATGAACAACATAAGGAGACATCGACAATAATGAAACCAATTCTAGAGGAATTTCAAGATGTTATACTGGAAGAGATTTCACATAGCGTTCCACCTTTGAGAGACATCCAGCATCAAATTGATCTTATTCTGGGGGCTATTTTCTACCTAATAAGGCAATATACATAATGAGTCCCAAGGAGCATGAAGAACTTCAAAGGAAAGTTGATGAACTAGTGAAAATGGGGTTAATTCGGGAGAGCATGAGTCCTTGTGTGGTTTCAACCTTGTTGGTGCCTAAGAATAATGATTCTTGGAGAATGTGTAGTGTACAACTAAACCATCAACAAAATCACAATGGCCTATCATTTTCCTATTCTTTACTTGATCAATTGTCTGGTGCTTCTATTTTCTCTAAAATTGATTTGAGAAGTGACTATCAACAAATAAGAATGAGGCTTGGAGATGTGTGGAAAATAAACTTTAAAACAAGAGAAGGCTTATATGAATGGTTGGTTATGCCAATTAGACTATCTAATGCTCCTAACACTTTCATGAGATTTATGAATCATATACTTAAACCATGCATTAGAACTTTTGTTGTAGTTTATTTTGATGACATATTGGTATACAGCAAAAGTGAAGAAGTGCATCTGAATCATCTTAAAGAGATTTTTCTTATTTTGAGGCAGTAAAAGCTTTATGCTAATTTAAAGATGTGTGATTTCTTTACTCCTAGTCTTGTGTTTTCATGGTATATTGTTTCAAAAGATAGAATAATGATGGATCAAAGTAAGGTAGATCAAAGTAAGGTAGAGGCTATTCTTAATTGGTCGACACTTGCTTCATTGCTTGAGGTAAGGAGTTTCCATGGCTTAACTTTAAGGGGTTCAACTCTATTGTTACCCCAATCACTGAATGTTTGAAAGGTGACAAATTCAAGTGGACTAGTGAGGCTAATGATGTCTTTGAATTATTGAAAAGAAAGGTGACCGAAGCTCCTATCTTAGTACTACCTAATTTTGACAAGTTGTTTGAAGTTGAATGCGATGCATCTAATATGGGAATTGGTACTATTTTGAGTCAAGATGGAAAGCTTTTTTTAGTGAGAAGTTGAATGATACGAGAAGGAAGTACTCTACCTATGACAAGGAGTTTTATGCCATTTATCTAGCTTTATCTCATTGGATTCAGTATCTTCTTGTAAAGCCATTTGTTCTATATTCTGATCATGAGGCTTTAAAGTTAAATAATCATCAGCACAAGCTAAAACAAGAGGCATGCAACACTGGTGGAGTTCTTGCAATCATATAACTTTATAATCAAGCACAAATATGGTGTTTAAAATATAGTTGTTGATGCATTGAGCAGAAAGCATTGTTTATTATCGGCAATGGAAGTCAAAGTGGTTGGATTTGAGACATTCAAAGATTTATATGAAAATGATGTGGATTTCGGCTCAGTATGGCAGAATTGTAAATCAGGTTCTTTTCAATAATTTTCTATCTTTGATGGTTTTGTTTTTCTAGTAAATGATTTATGTGTTCCATCTTGCTCTTTGAGATAAGTAATTCTAGCAGAAGCTTATCGTGGAAGAGTAAGATCGTGATATGGGAAAAAATAAAAAGGGACTTGAAGAAAAAATATTTATCTCACAATTATAGGCAAGATATCTTTCTTAAAATCCATGATTTCAAGCAAAAAGATCTTAGTATCGAGGAGTACACTACAGAATTCTATAATCTCATGTTAAAAGGAGAGCTTGTGGAACCGGAAGAGCAAACTATTGCAAGATACTTAGGAGCTCTGAAATATAAGATTACTAAAGTGGTTCAACTACAGCTATATTGTTTTTTAAATGTTGTGAGCAAGTTGGCTTTAAAAGTTGAAAAGCAATAGAAGTTTGAAAAGAGTTCTCAGTATGGGTTAAAAGAAGGCTATACGAAAGGAGGAAATTCCAAGTCTATTGTCCAGAGCAAGATATCAAAGGTGCAAGACAAGGGTGAATGATCTGCTGGTAGCAAATAAACACTTAATTCTTCTACCCCAAGTGGATGAAAATATTTCAAATGTCATGATTTTAGGCATATTGCTTCAAATTGCCCAAATAGAAGGATTGTTACTTTGGTTGAATATCATCGTAATGGAGGAGATGATGAAGCCAATGAAGAACCAAAATACGATAATGATGAGGAAGAGGTTACTTATGCTGATCATGGTTTGTCTATTGTATTGGAACGTAGCTTACAAGTATCTTATGCGGCTGAGGATGAAAGTTGGGTGAGAAAGAATGTGTTTCATACTAAATGCACTTATCATGGCAAAGTGTGCTTGGTGATCATCGATAGTGGCAGTTTTATGAATGTAATGTCTTTAGAGATGGTGCAAAAGCTAAAGTTGGACATAATCCCTCATCCACATCTATACCAATTATGTTGGTTGCAAAAAGGAAATGACATCAAGGTAACTAGAAGATGTTTAGTTTCGTTTTCTATTGGAAAGTATTATAATGATAAACTATGTTGTGATGTTGCTCCTATGGACGCTTGTCATTTGCTGTTGGGAAACCTCGGCATTATGATAGAAGGGTGTTGTATGATAGCTACAAACACACTTATTCTTTTACGATGAATGAAAAGAAGATTATTTTAGCTCCATTACAATCTTCTGAAATCAATGCACCAAAGAAGGAAGTCAATGCTTTCATGTCCTATGGTGAATGCATGGGTGAATTAAATAGGGGTGGTCATGTTTTGGATCTAGTAGTAGTAGAGGAGAATGAATAACATAAGAAGACATCGACAATCACAAAACCAATCCTAAAGGAATTTCCAGATGTTATACTGGAAGAGATTTCACATAGCGTTCCACCTTTGAGAAACATCCAACATCAAATTGATCTTATTCTGGGGGCTATTCTACCTAATAAGGCAATATACAGAATGAGTCCCAATGAGCATGAAGAACTTCAAAGGAAAGTTGATGAACCAGTGAAAATAGGGTTAGTTCGGGAGAGCATGAGTCCTTGTGTGGTTCCAACCTTGTTGGTGCCTAAGAATGATGATTCTTGGAGAATGTGTAGTAGACAGCTGAACCATCAACAAAATCACAATCGACTATCATTTTCCTATGCTAAGGTTAGATGATTTACTTTATCAATTGTATGGTGCTTCTATTTTCTCTAAAATTGATTTGAGAAGTGACTATCACCAAATAAGAATGAGGCCCGGAGATGAGTGGAAAATAGCCTTTAAAATAAGAGAAGGCTTATATGAATGGTTGATTATGCCATTTGGACTATCTAATGCTCCTAACACTTTCATGAGATTTATGAATCATATACTTAAATAATATATTAGAAATTTTGTTGTGGTTTATTTCGATGACATTAGAAGTTACTTTGTAAATTATGTTCCTTTGGATGCCATATATATTGGAGCTGATGTCTATGCTATCACAAGTTCTTTTGGATATGTAGCCAGCCCTATGCCACCTAGAACACCAGCACATATCTACATATATATATATATCTCATCACACCAGTGTAGTATATATATATATGTATATGTATATGTATATATATGTATATGTATATGTATATATACGCATATGTATATGTATATGTATGCATATGTATATGTATATGTATGTATGTATATGTATATGTATGTATGTATATGTAT
>LVTN01003655.1:4730-17897 GCA_001649415.1 Musa itinerans
AAGAACTCACAAGAAAAATCAAGATTCATTTAGAAAATCTCCTCTTAAGAAAATACCAAGTAGAATCGTAGGAGTACAAAGAAGAGGTCTTGATTAAGAAAAATCTCAAGTAATTCCAAGAAACCAAGATCATGATTTTGATAAAACTTATTCAAATTCAAATCGTCAAAATGGCACAAATCGTCAAAAGGTAAGCATTATTGCTAATTTTTTTTCATTTTCATTACATCATTAAACATACAATTAAAAAAAATAATTATTCTAAACTAAATTAAAAATAACTCATGAAAAAGCCTTATGTAATTTCAAAATAAACTAAGGGCATTTTGATTACTTCATCGTCGAAAGTCGTGAAGGAGTAGTTTGTCACCTCGCCTTCAGATGAGCTTGATTCGTCCAAGATTGCTTTCTTCTTCTTGCGTTCAAAGCAAGTAGTTGCATTCTTTTTAAGTTTAGTTTTGTTCTTTGCTTCTTATTTTAAGAATTTTTTAAGCTTCATTGTGAGTTCAAGTTCACCATCACTTGAGTTTATACTCGAGTGGTTTTCGATTGTTCTAAGTCTCAAATCCTTCCTGTTCTTTGGAAGGTGGTTCTCAAGTTCTTTACGTGTATTGCACATCATTTCATAGGTCATCAACGATCTTATAAGTTCTTCGATCAAAAAGGTATTCAAATTTTTTGATTCTTGTATAGCGGTTACTTTTGAATCCTAAGTTTTAGAAAGCGATCGTAAAATCTTGTTAACGAGTTCAAAATTCGAAAAGCTTTTACTAAGAGCTTTTAAACTATTAATGACATTCGTAAAACGGGTGTACATGTCTCCAATAGTCTCGCTTGGTTGCATTTGAAATAGCTCGAAATTATGCATTAAAAAATTAATCTTTGAATCTTTTACTCTATTAGTGCCTTTGTGTGTGGTTTCAAGAATTTGCCAAATATCGAAAGCCGTTTCACATAAAGAAACTCGATTAAACTTAGTTTTATCTAAGGCACAAAATAGAGCATTCATAGCTCTAGCATTTAAAGAAATAGTCTTCTTCTCCAAATCATTCCAATCTTTTATTGGAAGAGAAGACCTTTTAAAACCGGATTCGACTATATTCCATAAGTTGAAATCCAAAGAAAGCAAGAAAACTATCATTCGAGTTTTCCAATAAATGTAGTCCGTCCCATTGAAAAAGGGAGGACAAATGAGAGAGTGACAATCTTGAAAGCCGAAAAGACCCATTTCTATTTGGGTGTTAAACCAAATTAGAAAACGAGGCTCTGATACCAATTGTTAGGATCAAGAGCCGGCACTAAGAGGGGCGGTGAATTAGTGCAGCGGTAAAAACTACGTCGGTTTGAAAAACTTCGTACGATAAAAACCATTTCCGACGAAAAACCGATTTCGAAAACTTAACTTGAAAGCATATGTAATGAATTGAAGGCAGAAAGCACTTAAGGAGGTTTGCAGTAAGGTAATAACAAGAATAAAATGCAAACCAGAGAATATGACAGTTTTATGGTGGTTCGGTTGTCGTGACCTATATCCACTCCACCGATTCCTCTTCCGTCGAGGCCACTAGCATCCACTATCGGTCTTCCTTCAATAGGCGAAGACCAACCACCTTTTACACCCCTCTTTTCCTTTTCCCGGGTTTAGGAGATAACCTTTACAAGCACTCACTCTCCTCTCTAAACATAATTCTAACACTTAGACTTGGAGGAGGGAATTTCTAAAGAGATTGCAACAACGTTTCTTTGCTCTTAGACTCTCTGTGCTTGTGTGCTTTAACCAGGGATGAGAGGGGTATTTATAGGCTTCAAGTTAATTCAAACTTGGAGCCTAAAAACATCTCATCCTGGGTTCCCCGAGCACGGGCGGTACCACCGCTTGGGGGGCAGTGCTGGGCGGTACCACCACCCATACTGGCGGTACCACTACCTGGCACCCTGCCAGGGGCAGTACAACCGCCCTGACTAGCGGAATCACCGCCTGACACAGTCTCGAAGACTGTGCCACGATAGTGAGACTTCTTGGGGCATTGTTTGGGCTTCTCATTAGGCCCAACACAGTCCTTACATGGGCCTAGCTGGCCCCTAATTGGGTTAGCCCAAATCCAAACCCAATTACATGCTAACTATGATTCCTAAGACATAATCTGAGCTAAACAAGTCCGTAAGTCTATTCTTCCGGCGATCTTCCGGCGAACTTCTAACGATCTCTCGGCAATGTTCCAACAAACTCCTGGCAAGCTCCAGGACTTCACGATGGTCTTCTTGGTGAGTTCCGACGAGATTCTCTAGCAAGCTCCAAGGCTTCTCGGCTGGTTCCTTCAGAACTTCCGACGAACGTCCGAACTTCCGACGAACTCTCGAACTCCCAACGTGATCTTGATCTTGACTTCGGGACTTCATTTTGCTACATGCCTTGCTATCGTAGTTAATCCTATACATGTAAAACACACTTTGATCTAGACAATTAATACTAAGCATTAATCAAGTTGTCTGGCGTATCATTGGTCCCTCGACACTTCATCCGATTCTTTGGTGCATCGTCATCTCTTGCGGCCTATTGCCCAATCGGCCAGTTGACTCCGCAACTCCGATAACCTTGGCGCAATATCTGCTCTTCTTGGCCTGATGCCCGAATCCACGACCCGAAGCCTTTTGTCGATACGTCGACCGTTCCTCCGGCCCGACGTCCAATCTTCTGACATGTTTTTGTTCGGCACAACATGATTTTTCCTGCTTTAATTATCTCATCCTGATCGAAGCATCCTGCATCACTTAAAACACAGATTAAAACATAAACACATATCGATTGATTTCATCATCAAAATCCAAGATTCAACATTGACATCATTTTGATAAATACTTGACATCATATTTTGAGAATGTTAGATCATGATAGGAATCATGATGTGCATGTTGGTAAGTTTAATAAATTTAACTTATCGGTTTGATTCTTGAATTTAAAGGCCTTGAATTCAAGAATGTCTTTTCTCAAGTATGACATGTAGATAGGGGGAGTTAAGTTTAACTCCGTCATCAATTGATTGTCATCATAAAAAAGGAGAAGATTATTGAATCTCAGATTTTGATGATGAAGTCAATTGTAATTTGTTTGATCTAATCTATATGTTGAGAAAAGTGTGTAGGATTAACTACAATAGCAGTAAGACATAAAGCAGGTGTTGTGCCGGAACCAAGATCGATTTCTCATTGGGAGTTCGAGAGTTCGTCGGAAGTTCTGCTGGAACCAACCGAGAAGTCCAGAAGCTTGCCAAAGAAGCTTGTCGGAACTTGCCAAGAAGATCGTCGTAAAGTTTAGGAGCTTGCTGGGAGTCCACCGGAGCATTGTCGAGAGTTCGTCGGATGTTGGCCGGAATTACGCCGGAAGCTCACTGGAAGAGTAAGTGACGCACCGGAACAAGAAACACTATGATCATGTCTTAATTATCATAGTTAGAGAGTAAATTAAGTTAGGATTGGAAGGTAATCCCACTAACTCAATTATGGGCCAATTGGGCCCTTAACAGGGCTAAATTGGGTCGAATTGATCAGCCAATTCAACCCATAAAAACATGGCCGGCGGTGGCACCTCCTAGAAAGCAGTGCCCCAGGATTCCTGGGCGATGGTACCGCCCTTGTCAGGCGATGGTACCGCCGGCAATTAATGCTACTAGGGTGGTACCGCCCCTGTCAGGTGGTGGTACCACTAGAGCTCGGTCTCCGAGGTCTGTCAGGCGGTCGTACTGCCCAGACTGGGCGGTGGTACCACTCAGTGTCAGGTGTCAAGCGGTAGTACCGCCAGGACCTCGAAAATCCAGGATTAGATACTTTTTGGCTCTAATTTTGAAGCCTTTGGGGCCTATAAAAACCCTTTTCTGCATGAAAGGGCACGAAAGCATTGAGATATTCTTGAGTTGTTGGGGGTGTAAAAGTGTTGTAAGCAAGTGCTAGAGTTCTCCTCCTCCCTTTCTGAGTTTTGAGATCATTCAAGAGAGGTGTGAGACTTATAAGGGTTCTCTTCTAAACTCGTGAAAAGGAGAAAGCGCTGTAAGAGGTGGTTGGTCTTCGCCTATTGAAGGAAGACCTTTAGTGGATGCCGGTGACCTCGACGGAGGAGGAATCCGAAAGTGGATGTAGGTCACAA
Source organism: Musa itinerans (assembly GCA_001649415.1). Taxonomy (NCBI): domain Eukaryota; kingdom Viridiplantae; phylum Streptophyta; class Magnoliopsida; order Zingiberales; family Musaceae; genus Musa; species Musa itinerans. The sequence continues at coordinate 8,872 of LVTN01003655.1, forward strand.
AGACCGAACCACTCTAAATTCTAGTTTGCTTTTCAATTTGTGCAAGTTTCATTACTGCAAGCTACATTACCCTCTTAGTGCCTTCTCTACACTCACATACGCTGTCAAGTTAAACTTTTTACTAAATGATTTTTGTCGGAATCGGTTTTAAACGAAATGTAGACTTTTGAAATCACGAAAGTTTTCCGCTACACTAATTCCACGCTTGATCCTAACAATTGGTACCATAGCAAGGTTCACTCTCATTTGGTTTTAAACCCAAGAGAGATGACATTTGCTGGCAACCTAGAGGGCCATTCAATTACATGTCCGCCCATGTTCAATGGGACGGATTACATATATTGGAAGACTAGAATGAAGATCTTCCTAATTTTAATAGATTTTAAGCTATGGAACGTTGTCGAAAATGATTTTCAAAAGTCTTCACTTCCAATGAACGATTGGAATGAGTTGGAGAATAAGACTTTTACTTAAAATGCCAAGGCTATGAATGCCTTGTTTTGTGCATTAGATAAAAATGAGTCTAATCAAGTATCGATTTGTGAAATGACTTTTGATATTTGGCACACACTTGAAGTGACTCATGAAGGCACTAGTAGAGTGACGGAGTCAAAAATCAATCTTTTAGGGCAAACTTATGAGTTGTTTCGAATGAAACCGAGTGAGACCATTGGAGATATGTACACTCGATTTACGGATGTCGTCAATGGTCTAAAAGGACTAGGTAAAAGTTTCTCATATTTTGAATTTGTTAATAAGATTTTAAGATCCCTTCTAAAAAGTTGGGACCCTAAAGTAACGGCCATTCAAGAGGCCAAAGATCTAAATAATTTTCCTCTTGAAGAACTAATTGGATCACTAATGACCTATGAAATGACATGTAAAGCTTATGAAGAGCTTGATGACACCCTTCCAAAGAATAGGAAGGATATAGCACTGAAAACACAAGAAGACCACTTGAAAGAAAACTCAAGTGTTGAGGACCTTGATGAAGATTTGACACTCTTAATAAGAAAATTTAAAAAATTTATAAAAAGGAATAAATTTAAAAATGACAGTAAAGTAAATTTGAACCCAAGAAAGATCAAGTAATATGTTATGAATGCAAGAAGCCGGGATATTACAAGAGCGAATGTCCCCTAGCCAAGAAGAGGCAACCAAAGAAGAAGGTTCTCAAAGCAACATAGGACGACTCAAGTGCATCCGAAGAAGAGAAGCCAACCAACATCGAGCAGTACCACGTCTTGCGTTGGGCGGTACCACCGCCCAATGTCAGTTTGACACTAACACTGCCTTGGGCGATACCACCGCCCAGGTTTGGCGGTACCACCGCTTGGGGGCCAGTGTTGGGCGGTACCACTTCCCAGACTAGCGGTACCACCGCTTGCAGCCTCTCGGAGGCTATGTCTGGGTGGTACCACCGCTTGACACAATCTCGAAGATTGTGCCACGACAGTGAAAATTCTTGGGGCACTGTTTGGGCTTCGTATTAGGCCCAACACAGTTCTTACATGGGCCTAGCTGGCCATTAATTGGGTTGGCCCAAATCCAAGCCCAATTACATGCTAACTACGATTCCTAAGACATATTCTAAGCTAAACAAGTCCGTAAGTCTTGGTTCTTCCAGCGAGCTTCCGGTGATCTTCCAGCGAACTTTCGACGATCTCTTAGTAATGTTCCGGCGGACTCCCGGCAAGCTCTCGGACTTCACAACGATCTTCTTAGCGAGTTCCGACGAGCTTCTCTAGCAAGCTCCGTGACTTCTCGGCTGGTTCCGCCAGAACTTCCAACGAACGTTCGGACTTCCGACGAACTCTCGAACTCCCAATGATGTCACGTCTTTGACTCTGGGACTTCATTTTGCTTCATGTCTTTCTATCGTAGTTAATCCTACACATGTAAAACACACTTCGATCTAGACAATTAATACTAAGCAATAATCATGTTGTCCGGCAAGTCATTGGTCCCTTGACGCTTCGTTCGATTCTTCGGCGCATCGTCCTCTCCTATGACCTTTTGCCCAATCGGCCAGTTGACTCCACAACTCCGATATCCTTAGCGCAATGTTCTTTCTTCTTGGCCCGATGCCCGAATCCATGGCCCGAAGCTTTCTGTCGATACGTCGACCGATCCATCGGCCCGACGTTCAATCTTCTGACATGTTCCTTCGGCCCAACATGATTCTTTCTACTTTAATTGTCTCATCCTGATCGAAGCATCTTGCGTCACTCAAAATATAGATTAAAACATAAACACATATCAATTTGTTTCATCATCAAAATACGAGATTCAAGAATTTATAGACCCCCAAATGACTTCAAAAATTGGAGCAAAAATTTAAATTTTTGAGTTTTTGGGGTACTAGTGGTACCACTGCCAGTATTAGGCGGTACCACCGCCTATCAGTCTGACACTGGGCGGTACCATTGCCTAGTTTGGCAATACTACCACTTGACACACTGTCACTGGGTGGTACCACCACCTAGTCTGGTGATACCATCGCCTAACAGCCTCGGAGACTGGACTTTTGATTTTTTCAGGTCATAAGTGGTTCCACTATCAGTTTGGCGATGCCATTGCCTAACTTAACTTTTGGGTCATTGAATGGGCCTTCCAATGAGCCCAAATTAGTCCTAATTTAGGCTAAATTGGCTTTTAATTGAGTTAGCATGATTACATAAAAAACTAACTCAATTAGCCCCCTAAACTACTTCGATCTAGACAAATGATTACAAAGCATGAATCCTTTGTCAAGCATGTTATTGGTTCATCCGGCCTTCGTTTGACCCTCAGGCCAATTGTTCTTTCCTTCGGTGTATTGCCCAATCGGTAAGTTGACCTCCCGTAACTTCTGATCTCCTTAGTGCAATGTTCGATCTTTCAGCCCGATGCCCGAACTTATGGCATGAAGTCCTTTCGACATGTCGACCATTCCTCCGGCTTGACGTCCAATCTTCTAACATATTCTACTCTGGCCCAACGTATGATTCTTCCTACTTTTAATCGAATTATCTTTCCTTGATCGAGGTTAATCCTGTGTCACTCAAATGCATATTAGATAGTAACTTCATCAATTGATTTCATTATCAAAATCCAAGATTTAACAATCTCTCCCTTTTTGATGATAACAACTAATTGATGATGGAGTTTAAACCAAACTCCCCCTATCAATATGCCATATTAAAAGAAAAGAAACTTTTATTCAAAAAGAACAATAACCTTTGAAACCATGACTACCACATTAATGTATGCACGAGTATTGTATGCATAATTTCAACTCATCATAATTACGAAACATATCAAGGTACATCATACGATGCATGATTCAAATCATCATAATAACTTCTCCCCCTTTGTCATCAACAAAAATAAGAAAGTGTAACTATCAAGTTTTTTGAAACATGCAAGTTTTACATCACTTTAGAACATGCAAGCTAACAAGTTTTAGAGATGTGCAAGTTTAGCAATTTTGCTTCTATTGAGATGTGTAACTTAGTAATTCTTGCTTCTCGTTTGAGATATGCAAGATAGTAATTCTTTGCTTCTCTTGAGATATGCAAGTTTAGCAATTTTGCATTTCTTTGTGATGTGCAAGCTAGTAAGCTTTTTTCGAAATGTGCAAGCTAGTAAGTTTTCTTCTATTTGAAATGTGCAAGCTAGCAATACTTTCTCCGCTTTTGTTATTATAAAAAAGAAGGGAAGAATATAATGTTATAATTCTTTTCCCTTTATATCAATTTTTAAATCATGACTAAAGATATACAACCATAAACACAAAGGAATTGCACATAATGAAACTTAAGTTGTAAACATCAAGAAGTCAAGTGACATATCATGGTTTATTTGGTTAAGTCCAATAGTGAAACAAAAGAATCACAGTAAACGATCTTGATTCATAAAAAAAAATTTAAGTTATAATTCCAAGAAATCAAGAGAAACCATGATTCATATGGATAATTCTCCTCTTAGTACATAGCAAAAAAAAATATATAGGAGAACAAAGATGAGATCTTAATTCATATAAAATAAATCTCAAGTTATAAATATCAAGATCATATTTGCATAAGTCTCCTCTTTAGTAAATGTTAAAAAAAAATCATATAAGATAAAAAAAATCTTAATTCCCATAAAAAATATCTCAAGTTAAGAAATTAAGAGAAGGTTCATGATTCGGTTGGAAAAATCTTATTCAAATTAAAATCATCAAAATCATTTTCATAGTTCAAGAGATTCATAAGAAAAATAATACAATTAGATTCATTAATCTGCTTTTGAAAACTCGATAACATAAAGATTGAGAAATTTTTTTAAAAAATATATTTCTCCTTTTAGTTTTCTTGTTTTAATTTATACGATTGATTTTATACAAGCATGCTCAATTCTTTTATGCCAAATCCATGCATCATCGTTTAAAAACAAAAAGCAAGTTTTAACACAAAAGAAATCATTAAGATCAATAGTATAACTGTTAGGAAACAGTCGGCACTAAGAGAGGGGGGGGGGTGTGAATTAGTGCAGTGGTAAAAATGTCGGTTTCGTAAAATATCTTTCTTTCGTTGAAAATCGATCTCGGAAAGATAGCTTGAAAGTGTATGTGAGCGTAGGCATAGTAAAAGCACAGTAAGGAGGAGAGGCAGTTTGCAGTTAATATAAATTGCAGGAAGTAAATGCAAACCAGATTTTATAGTGGTTCGGTCGTCGTGACCTACATCCACTTCGTCGATTCCTCTTTTGTCGAGGCCACCGGCATCCACTATCGGTCTTCCTTCAATAGGCAAATACCAATCTCCTTCTTACAACTTGATTCTCCTTTTACAGGCTTAGGAGAGAACCTTTAAACCCCCCACAACCTCCTCTCTCAAACTAAACTAACATTTAGATCTTTTGAGAGGAATCTACATAAGATTATAGCAACGTTTCTTTTCTTTTTCACTCTCAATAGATACGTAAGTTAACCAGGGATGAGAGGGGTATTTATAGGCTTCAAGTTGATTCAAACTTGGAGCCTAAAAATATCTCATCCCGGGTCTCTTGGGTACGGGCGGTACCACCGCTAGTGTCAGTCTAACACTGACACTACACTGGGCGGTACCACTGCCTAGTCTGGCGATACCACTACCTGACACCCTGTACTGGGCAGTACCACCGCCTGACAGAGCTCGGAGACCGAGCTTTGGTGGTACCACCGCTCAGAATTCTTAGGAGACCGAGTCTCCCAGGCGGTGCCATCACCAACCATGATTTCAAGTGCTAAATGGGCTATTCAATCTGACCCAATTCAGTCTTGTTAAGGGCCTAGTTGGCCCCTAACTAAGTTAGTGAGATTACCTCTCAATCCTAACTTAATTTTCGATCTAACTACAATAACTAAGACATAATCAAAGAACTCTTGTTCCGGTACGTCAATTTCTCTTCCGGCGAGCTTCCAGCGATCTTTCGACAAACTTTCGACGAACTCCCGGCAATGTTCCGGTAGACTCCCAGCAAGCTTCTGGACTTTACGACGATCTTCTTGGCGAGTTCTAATGAGCTTCTTTGGCAAGCTCTTGGACTTCTCGGTTAGTTCCTACAGAATTTCCAACGAACTCTCGAACTCCCAACGAAATCGCATTCTTGACTCCGGGACTTCATTTTGCTTTATGTCTTTCTATCGTAGTTAATCCTACACAAATAAAAACATACTTCGATCTAGACAATTATTACTAAGCATGAATCATGTTGTCCGACGTGTCCTTGGTCCATCGACGCTTCATCCGATTCTTCGATGCATCGTCCTCTCTTGTGGCTTATTGCCCAATCGGCCAGTTGACCTTCGCAACTCCAATATGCTAGGTGCAATATCCGCTCTTCTTGGCTCGATTCCCGAAACCATGGCCTGAAGCCTTCTGTCGATACGTCGATTGATCCTTCGGCCCGATGTTCAATCTTCTGATATGTTCGCTCTGGCCCAACATGATTCTTCCTGCTTTAATTGTCTCATCCTGATCGAAGCATCCCGCGTCACTCAAAACATAGATTAAATCATAAATACTATCAATTGGTTTCATCATCAAAATCCGAGATTCAACAATCTCCTCCTTTTTTATGATGACAACCAATTGATGATGGAGTTAACCTTAACTCCCGAAGTTTAAACAAACTCCCCTTATCAATATGTCATATTGATAGGACTCTTGGATTCAAAAATCCAAACAACATGTTATCATAAAACTTATGCATAACATCATACTTCTCCCCCTTTGTCATCAACAAAAAGGAGAAGTGCAACTTTCAAATGGTGTTTAAGACATACAAGTTCAAATCATTGCATAATTAACATAATCTCCATTTTTATCATTATACAAGCTAGCAAATTTAGCAAGTGCTACATCATATTAGGACATGCAAGCTATCAAGTCTTAGATATGCAAGGTAGTAAGATAGCAAGTTTACAACATACAAGCTAGCAAAAAAAATTTTTTCATCATTTTAGAAAGTGTAAGCTAGTAATATTTCAAAAGCAAATGCACGATAACTTTCTTATTGAAGTGTGCAAGCTAGCGATTCTTGCTTCCTTTTGCAATGTGCAAGTTGTAAGTTTTTCTTTTTGAGACAAGCAAGATAGCACTTTTGCTTGAGATTGTAAGATAGCATTTCTTGCTTTTAAAATGAGCAAACTAATAAGTTTTGCTTCTCTTTAGATGTGCAAGCAAGCAAGCAAGTTTTTCTCCTTACAATTTGTGAGCTAGTAAATTTTACACATATGAAAGTTGGCAAAAAATTTTGCATCTTTTGAGATGAGCAAGCTTTTTGCTTCTTGTTGAAGTATGCAAGCTAGCTAGCAAGCTAACAAAATTTGCTCCCCCTATATCATTGTCAAATAGAAGAGAATAACAATACAATAGTGCAATTCATTTCCCTTTACTACAATCTTAAAATCATGACAAGGGTAAATAACAAAGATGAAAAATCAAGTTGTGAATGTCAAAATAATTTTTTATCATGAACATTTCATCATTGCATGCATCATTAACATAAGTTGAAGTATTGCATGTATAATACCAAATCATCATTACATGCATGATTCCAAATCATCATTCATAATTACATCAATATTAGCAACAAATCATAGTATTTCAAATCATGATGGTATCTAAATTACATTACATCCTATCATGCATGATCATAACTTCTCATTTGTATTTCATGCATAATTTCATTTCATCACATCCATTTTATCTCATCAAGAAAAATTAATTGGGTGATGAATATCAAATCAAAATCATTTTCAAGAGATTCACAAAAGTGATACAAATAGACTCATTAATCTCCTTTTTGGAAAACTCGATAAAGTAGGGAAAATGAAATCTTTCAAGGAGAAACCTATCCTCTTTTTAGTTATTTCAATTCATGTGATTTATTTCATTTATGCAAAATAAATACATGCATCAACGTTTAAAACTGAAAGTGCAAGATTTATTACGTCAAAGATCAATAAGGCATAAATCACAAAAATCATCATGCATCATTTCTAAATCTCATGCATAGTATAAAATCACCAAGCATTGTACCAAAACTTTTAATATTTTCATTACATAATTACATCATTATGCATCATCGAAATTGATTTCATCAAACATAAAGCATTTTCCATTAAGATCATTTTGTTTGTTGTAGTCATGTGTTTTTCTTTTTAGGCGAATCTAACTTTTCATGCTTAGTTTTCCATACAAAAGCCATGCATCATCATTTATAATCGGAAGGCAATATGAATATCATTAAGATATACATTATTGCTTCTTAAACACATACATAAGATTAATCATATTTGGTGTGCAAGCATTAGATTAACATTTTATTGTATTTTCACAAAACATACAATTTTCATGATCATTTTTAAAAATTACTAGAATGATAAGCATAATTCCTAAAATTTTATTTTTATTACATCATGCAATTTTTAAAAAATATATATAATTTTTCTAAACTAATTTAAGAACAACTCATGAAAAGCATTATGTAATTTTGAAATAAATTAAGGGGGTTTCGATTACCTCGTCGTCGAAAGTTGTTAAGGCGTAGTTTGTCACCTCGCCTTTGTTGATTTTCTCCTTATCTTCGGATAAGCTCGATTCATCCCAAAGTGCTTCCCTCTTCTTGCGTTCATAGCAAGTAGTTACATTCTTTTTGTTCTTTAATTTTTGTTTCATAAATTTTTTAAATTTCATAGTGAGGAGTTCAAGATCACCATCACTTGAGCTTATGCTCAAGTGGTTTTTGATTGTTCTAAGTCCAAAATCCTTCTTGTTCTTTGGAAGGTTGTTCTCAAGTTCATTTTGTTCAACATGTGTTACAAAACTAATTTCATAGGTCATTAAAGACTTAATTAGTTCTTCAATCAAAAAATAGTTCAAATCTTTTTATTCTTGTATTGTCGTTACTTTCGAATCCCAATTTTTAGAAAGTGATCGTAAAATCTTGTTAATGAGTTCAAAATTTGAAAAGCTTTTACTAAGTCCTTTTAGACTATTGACGGCATCCGTAAAACGGGTATACATGTCTCCAATAGTCTCTCTTGGTTCCATATGAAACAACTCAAAATCATGCATCAAAAAGTTGATTTTCGAATATTTAACTTTGCTTGTGCCTTCATGTATGATTTCAAGAGTATGTCAAATGTCAAAGGCCGTTTCGCAAGTAGAAACCCGATTAAACTCAGTTTTGTCTAAGGTGCAAAATAAAGCATTCATAACTCTAACATTTAAAGAAAACATCTTCTCCAAATCATTCCAATGGTTCATTGGAAGAGAAGACATTCGAAAATTATTTTCCACAATACTCCATAAATTTAAATCCAAAGAAAGTAAGAAAACTCTAATTCGAGTTTTCCAATATGTATAGTCCGTCCCATTGAACAAGGGAGGACGAATAAGAGAGTGACCCTCTTGAAAGCCAAAAAGTGTAATTTCTCTTAGGTGTTAAACCAAATAAGAAACGAACATAGCTCTGATACCAATTGTTAGGAAACAGTCGGCACTAAGAGGGGG
>LVTN01003658.1:7488-17869 GCA_001649415.1 Musa itinerans
TCATCATATGTCTTGCAAGTCATTTCATAGGTTATTAATGATCATATGAGTTCTTCAAGAGGAAAGTTGTTCAAGTCATTTGCTTCTTGAATTGTAGTTACCTTTGGATCCCAACTTTTTGGAAGGGATCTTAGAATTTTATTAATAAGTTCAAGATTAGTAAAACATTTACCAAGAGCTTTCAAACAATTAACAAAATCCATAAAACGGGTGTACATGTCACCAATGATTTCACTTGGCTTCATTGGAAATAATTCATAACTATGTACCAAAAGATTAATTTTAGATTCTTTAACTCTACTTGTGCCTTCATTAGTAACTTTATGTGTATGCTAAATATCATCTGTAGTTTCATAAACAGAAATATAATTACACTCATTTTTATCTAAAGCACAAAATAAAGCGTTCATAGCTTTAGCATTTAAAGAAAATATTTTCTTCTCTAGATCATTTTATTCATTCATTAGTCTAGAGGATTTTTAAAAACCACATTCAATGACATTCCATAAATCAAAATCCATAGAAATAAAAAAAATATGCATTTGTGTCTTCTAATATATGTAGTCTGTCCCATTAAACATAGAAGGACGAGTGATAGAGTGACCCTTTTGATTGCCAAAGAAAGTTATTTAATCTCTATTGGGTGTTAAACTAAATAAGAGAACCAAGCTCTGATACCACTGTTAAGATTGTAAAGGCACTAAGGGGGGGGTGGGGGTGTGAATTAGTGCTTTCGAAATGGAGAAACGATTCAAAATTTTGTTTGATGGATCTGGTATCATAAATGTGTTTAACTTAGAATATGAGTAAGTGCAGTAAGTAATTAAATTAGTAAGCAATAGCAATGAATAGCATAAAAAAAAATACACACCAAATTTATAGTGGTTTGGTCGTCGCGATCTATGTCCACTCTCGATTCCTCCTCTGTTGAGGCCATCGACTTTCACTAATGATCTTTTTTTTCAACAGGCAAAGATCAACTACCCTTGTTATAACTCTTTTCTCCTTTTCCCAGGCTTAGGAGAGAACCTTTACAACTCTCTTTTACAAGGAATTCTTACACCTCCCTTAGAATTACTTAGAAGCTTGTGGAAGGAACACAACACTTTCAACATAGTTTGCACACTTAGAATAACAAGTTTTTAATGCTCTTTTCTAGCTATCTCAAGCAAGAATGAGTGGGGTATTTATAGGCCTCAACTGACTTCAAAAATGGAGCCAAAACGTCTTATCCTTACATTTTTGCGGTACTAACGGTACTACCGCCAATATAGGTGGTACCATCGCTTGTCACACTGAGCACTAGTGGTACTACTATCTAACAGCCTAGAAGATTATGTTCTAGCAGTACTACCACTAGTTTGGGTGGTACCACCACCAATCTGGAGGGTACTACCACCTGACACTAGCGGTACCACCGCCAAGTTTTTCGAAAACGTACACTCCGTACTTTCTAGCTTACAAGCGGTTCCATCACTTGGTCTGGCAGTGCCACCGCCTGACCTAACTTCAATATCACTGAATTGGCCTTCCAATAGGCCCAATTCAACCCTGATTCAGGCCCAATGGGCCCTTAATTAAGTTGACATGATTTCACCCAAAACCAACTCAGTTAAGATATAAACTACTTCGATCATTAGTTCATCCGACACTTCATATGAACTTCTAGTGCATCATCCTTTCCTTTGACATATTGCTCGATCCATCAGCATGTTGACCTCCTATAACATCCGATCTTGGTGCAATGTCCGATCCTTCCGGCCCGATGCTCAATCTCTGACTCCGGCCTAATGTCTAAATCTCCTGCTTTAATCGATTTACCTTTCATGATCGAAGTTAGTCCTGCATCACTTTTCTTAAACACTCATTAGATCATAAACTCATCAATTGATTTCATCATCAAAATCTGGGATTCAACATAGGAAACCCTAGCCATTAATGCGACCAGGAATCCTAGCCGCTAAGGTCTCCTTGGCGACTAGGAAACCCTAGCTGCTAGAGGTGCCCCTTATAGCTAGAAAACCATGGCTCTAGGGGCTACCAATGCCCAGGCCATGAGTAGCCCTACTGCTCTCGACCTTGCTCCCTTTGGCTAGGCCGAGAGCAACAAGGTTTGCTCTCAGCCAAGGCTGCAAGCAGCCTTCAACCAAACCGTTGTTGCTGCCCTTTTTCCTCTGTTATGCAACAATAATTTTAGTAACAAAATATTGATCTAAAGCACCTTTTAATAGAGAGAAGAGGTGCAGTCCATATTTGAAAACTATAACAAAAATCGTATCAATCATGCAAAAACCAATCTTTTGCACAAGCAACCTGGCTTTGATACCACTGTTGGGAAATTTGGAGTAGCATCACATGCGCAGAAAATAAAAATCCTAGATTTTCACAGAAAATAAGAAGGTTTCATCGTCGTGCGAAGATTAGTGCGCAAAAACCCACAAAACCAAAAACTACACGTATAAGAAAGATGTGTTACCTAGGGAGATCGTATATCTCTAAAAACCTATAGATCTATAAGAGAGGATAAAGAAAGTCAACTATCCTCCTCTCTGGTGATGATCTACATTGCAGGGGCTACGAAGATGCTCCTCAAATCATTGTGTAATCCTCCTTTCCACGCACACTACGCAATCAAGGAGCCAGCCCTTCTTGTTGTCCACACGCCCAAGCAGGGACTGCTAGCTAAGGAGGAGAGGGAGAAAGGAGAATAGGAGGTGGCAACCAAAAGGGGTCTAGCCTATGGCCCTTTAGTTTCCTTTTATTTATAGAGGTCCCTGTCAACTTAACCCTAATAAATCCTGCCCTATTGGGTACTAGATCTCCATCCAACTACCCAAGCCTCTTAAATTAGTGGATCTCTACCCAATAATCTATTATTGGCTCTTATTGGATCTCATCCATATGATCTAATAATTCAAGGGCTTATTGGATATCCAATTAGATAGGGACTCCAACGAATATCTTATATCTGAATCTCTACTCGTCGTAAAACCTACCATATGTGTGTGACCCTTTATGTCCAATATTGAGCTGGCCATGAGTCATACTTGTCAGAACTCCTTCTGGCTCAATGAATTATTATCTTTATAATAATTTACTCGACTCATCGACTATGGATGTACTAGGCCACTACGTCGTAGTCCCTAGACGATAAGGGGAATCTAATCGTTTGGACTGGTTTGCCATTAGTTACCATGTATTTATAATCTCTTATCCATCTAATATCTCAAAGATCATATTCCGGGTATGGTGCTATCAGGCCCATTCGATTTTTGCTCAAGTCTCATAAAATATCTTTAATCGGATTCTCCCGGAGAACTCTTTCTCTCTCAATCTGAATGACCTTAGCTAAGGATTTGTCTAAGCAAGAACATATAAGATATTCCTCTTATGACACCGAGAGCGGACGATCCTCTATCGACACTCAATAGCATTTATAAGGTTGGCTACCACTCATGATGACCAATTGTGCTAGATTTTGAACTTTTAGACCTATAAGTCTGGTTTCAAAGAGTGGAATACTCATATAGGACATTATTAGTGCCTCAAGTCTAAGAACCAAATATACCACTAGGATGACAGAATCGTTATCTAACAACAAGGTATCATCAACCATTCAACATTTCGTGAGTGGATCGATTAGTGAACTCATTCTCCAATGAGCACCTGCATTGTATCCCTAGTGTCCCCACAAGAGCAACTATGAGATCAGCTGCCTCCATCATATGGATAGGTATACAGCACACTAGTCTATCCGGTTATCTCGATGTCCCTCTCGAGTAACCTATGATTGGATTATTTAGGGTATGTGTTTAAAGGTGAATCGGTCTTATTATCGTGATCTCACCACGATATGATTTTCATTACATAGATCTATGGATATCACAATATATGTAACAAGCAATATAAAGTGAAAAAAAGTTAAATAAATAATAAGCAAAAAGAGTGTGTATCATGTCACACGTGTCATCACTCATGTGATTGGCTTGTAGGGTACCTATAACTCGCATTGTTGATGCGTGACCTCCTCATCGTGATGTGCTTGTGCCCTTGCCGATGATGGATCACCATCGCCGCCCAATCATGAGCCATAGAGGCATCCCGCCAATGGTGACTCCTAATGCTATCTCTTCTTTGCGGATTCTATTATCTCATCATCGATCATGACCCTACGGTCGATCCTTCATCGGTCCAGTAACTTGTTTTCTACTACCAGCCATCATATGTTGTCACCCAGTGTTATTGCCATCTGCCATCCAACCGATGCTTCCTAAAACCCCAACCATAGCCAAGCATATGCCCAAGGACAAAACGATGACTAATTCTGCCATCATGATGCATCGTCCGTAACGAGGTTCCTACCACAATGCTTTCCTCTCATGCCACGACACCAACGGGCACTAAACACTGCTATGAACTCCGGTGACTACCACCTTCTAAAGTGTCATTGCACCTTCCGTTGAGTCATTGCCCATAGTAGCAACTCCCATATAATAGCGTCGCCACCATAGTAGTGCTGCTAACTATAAGGCCAATGACCCATATGCGAGCAACAATCGTAGCCCCTAGCAAGTCAAGAATCACAACATGTCGTCGCCCCTCCGCGTGGGACAACACCCTACCAATTCCTCATGAGTGAGAGATCTCCATCGCCCGCAAGCAAATAAATAGTTTCAGAGAAAAAGTCCAAACAAATCATGCAAGCATCATATGATCGAAATAGAAATAATAATTTGATATAATCAAAATAGATATAATGTATAAATAGATTAAAAATAGATCTAATATACAAATAGATCTAATTTCAATAATAATATATGATAATTTAGATTTTGATGACATGACTCTAATACCAATTGTAAGAAATAAAACTATTATGTGAAAATTTAGTGTCAGAATTGAAAGATATTGTAGGTTGAAGATAGAAGTTGCATACCTTTGGATATAATATTCAATAGGATACCTCAAATGTGTTAGGATCAAGAACAGTACTAAGAGGGGGGGTGAATTAGTATAGCGAAAAAATTACTGGTTTCAAAAGTCTTTGTTTCGATTAAACCCGATTCCGACGAAAGTCATTTCATAAATATCTTAACTTGAAAGCGTATGGGAGCATAGAGAAAGCAATAAGAAGGTAAAGCAGTTTGCAGTAAAGGTAAATTGCTCAAGATGAAATGCAAACCAGAATTTAGAGTGATTCGGTCATTATGACCTACATCCACTTCGGATTCCTTCTCCGTCGAGGTCACCGGTGTCCACTAATAGTTTTCCTTCAATAGGAGAAGACCAATCACTTTTTACAGCTCTTTCTCCTTTTATCGAGCTTAGGAGATAACCTTTACAAGCCTCACTCCTCTTTCTTAGATGGTTACAAAGCTAAGAGAGGGAGGGGATGACTCTTTGCACTTTTACAAGTCTTTTAACACCTCAAAAACTCAAGATTATGTCAATACTTTCGTATCCTTTCATGCAGAAAAGGGTGGGGTATTTATAGGCCCTAATGGCTTTAAAATTGGAGCAAAAAATTGTCACCTCCCCAGATTTCGGGGTACTGGCGGTACCACCGCCATTACTGGGCGATACTACCATATGACACCTGATAATGGACAGTACCACCACCCAGTCTGGGTCGTACCACCGCTTGACAAAGCTCAGAGGCCGAGAGCTCTAGCGGTACCACCGCTTGACAGGAGCGGTACCACCACTAACAGCATTAACTGCCGGCGGTACCACCGGCCAAACCACCTGAGAGACTGGGTCACTAGGCAGTGCCATCGCCGGCCATGATTTCATGTGATGAATAGGCTGTTCAATCTGGCTCAATTCAGCCCTATTAAGGGCCCAATTGACCCCTAATTAAGTTAGTGGAATTACCTCCTAATCCTAACTCAGTTTACGGTCTAACTATAATAATTAAGACATTTGACATGTATTCTTATTCCGGTACATCAATTGTTCTTCCGGTGAGCTTCCGGTGATCTTTCGGTGAACTTCCGATGATCTCTTGGTAATGTTCCGACAGACTCCCGGCAAGCTCCTAGACTTTACGATGATCTTCTTGGCGAGTTCTGACGAGCTTATTTGGCAAGCTCCTAGACTTCTCGGTCAGTTCTGGCAGAACTACCGACGAATGTCTGGACTTCTGATGAACTCTCAAACTCCCAACGAAGTCTCGATCTTAACTCCGGCATAACACCTGCTTTATATCTTACTGCTATCATAGTTAATCATGCATACTTTTCTCAACATATGGATTAGATCAAATGATTTACTAATTGATTTCATCATTAAAATTTGAGATTCAACAATCTCCTCCTTTTTTATGATGACAATCAATTGATGACGGAATTAACCTTAACTCACCCTATCTATATGTCATACTTGAGAAAATACATTCTTGAATTCAAGGCCTTTGAATTCACGCATCAAACCGATAAGTTATTTTCATTTAAACTTATCAATATACACATCATAATACTTATCATGATTTACCAATTCTAAATATGATACCACGTATTTGTCAAAATAATGTAAGGCATGACATCCATTTTCAAGTCCAATGATAATCAATCATCATTTACGAATTTCGAATATAAATTTTAACAAGATGACAATTCTTAATAAAAGATAACAATTCATCAATTCATAGCAAGATATCAATTGTAAATAGCAAGTTGAGCTTATAATATCTTAACGTAATGAAAGACATTTATCAAGTATCTACAATGCAATACATTTTACATTTTGTTTAAAATGTCAAGTTGCCATATGGCATGACATCTATTTTCAAGTCCAATGATAATCAATCATCAATTACAAATTTCGAATATGAATTTTAACAAGATGAAAATTCTTGATAAAAGATTCAAATTCATCAATCTATGGCAAGATATCAATTGTAAATAGCAAGTTGAGCTTATGATATCTTAACATAATGAAAGACATTTATCAAGCATTTATCAAGCATCTACAATGAAATACATTTTACACATTGTTTAAAATGTTAAGTTGTCATCAATTTGCCATATTTCTCCCCTTTTGTCATCAACAAAAAGGAGAATAATTCACAATGCAAGTGTGGTAAAAATTCAAGCAAGTTTCACAATGAATGTATCCAAGCAATAAATGAAGGCAAGCAAAACTTTACATGATAATTTTTCTTTAAATAAGCTAACATTTTTACTCAAGGGCTTTTTGGTTCTTCTTTAGTTATGCAAGTCTCTTTCTTCCTTTGTCAAAAGAATCAGAAAAGGAAGAAGGGTAAGGAAGGAATCATGAAGACCCAAATTCATTAAAGGATTTGAACCAAGTCAAATTCAAAATAATAAATGAGTTTCATTAACTCATGCTTCAATTTTAACAAAGAGAAGGATAAGTGTATCAAACAAAAATCATGTCTATTACACACTGAATCAAATCCGTTACATACTAATCAAATCGCCATTCTTGCAAGTAATCATTACACACTAAAAATTCATAAATATTCTTTCTTCATGAGAAGAGTAAGGATGGATTCATAGAAAAGGATAAAAAGAAATTCATGAATAAAACTTCGTAAATTAAATTTGTTTCTCATTAAGAATTCATAAGAGTGAAATCCATGAAAGATCCATTTGTCAAAGTATCAAACATTATTACGTGATAGAGCAAGGGTATGAAGTAAACTTGATACGACATAAATTTATGAAAGCTTCATTCATGAGATACATAAAGATAGTCCAAAAAAAAAATATAACAACTTATGCATTCGGACAGTTTAACATGCCTATCTCTCTTTTCATAAAATCAAATTATTCTTTATTTAAAGGTTTTGTAAAGATATCGGCCAATTGATATTTCGTATCAATGAATTCTAAGATTACATTATGATTATTAATATGATCTAAGATAAAGTGACGCCTAATGTCAATATGTTTAGTTCTAAAGTGTTGAATATGATTTTTTGTTAAACATATTGCACTTATGTTATCACATTTTATGGGAATATTATTAAGATAAATTCTATAATCTTCTAATGTATTTTTCATCCATATGACTTGTGCACAACATGCACTAACCGCTATGTATTCAACTTTGGTCGTAGATAGTGCAACTGAGTTTTGTTTCTTGGAAGACCAAGAGACAAGTGCATGACCTAAGAATTGGCATGTTCCATATATGCATTTTCTATCTAATCTACATCCACCAAAATTCGCATCAGCATAAGCAATTAATTCAAAGTTTTCAGATTTTGGATACCATAATCCTAGATTATTGGTTCCTTTAAGATGTCCAAAGATTCTTTTAACTACTTTAAGATGAGATAGCCTAGGGTTAGATTAAAACCTAGCACAAAGTCCTATGCTAAACGTGATATCCAGTCTTGTTGTGGTGAGGTATAGTAAACTACCTATCATACCTCTATAAGCTTTTTGATCAAAGCTTTCTCCACTTTCGTCAATGTCTAACTTAATGGAGGTACTCATAGGAGTATTGATAGCCTTTGAACTATCCATTTTAAACTATTTTAGTAAGTCTAATGCATATTTTGTTTGACTAAAAAAATACCATCATTAAGTTATTTGATTTGCAAGCCTAAAAAGAAGGTTAGTTCCCCCATTAGGCTCATTTCAAACTCTAGGCTCATATACTCTTGGCAAATGATTCGTATAAAGATTCATTTGTAGAGCCAAAGATAATATCATCAATATATATTTGAACAATAAAAATATTGTTCTCAAAATTTTTAATAAATAATGTGGTATCGACCTTGCCTTTAGAGAAATTATTTTGAATAAGAAAGGAGCTAAGTCTCTTATACCAAGCCCTTAGGGCTTGTTTCAATCCATAGAGAGATTTAGTTAATTTAAACACATAATTAGGGAAATTATCATTCTCAAATCCGGGAGGTTGTTCGACATAAACTTCTTCGGAAATAAAACCATTAAGAAAAGCACTTTTAACATTCATTTGAAATAACTTAAAATTATTACTACTAGCATAGGCAAGGAGCATCCTTATGGCTTCTAATCATGCCACAAGAGCGAAGGTTTCTTCATACTTGATACCTTCTTCTTGGTTGAAACCCTTGGCCACTAATCTAGCCTTGTTTCTAACCACGATACCAAATTCATCTTGCTTATTTCTAAAGACCCATTTAGTATCAATAACTAAATGGCCATTTGGCCTCGGAAAAAGCTTCTACACCTCATTTCTCTCAAATTGGTTCAACTCTTCTTCCATTGCGATCACTCATGGATTATCTTTCATGGCCTCGTTAATGCATTTAGGTTCAATTTGAGAAAGAAAAGCGGCATTGGCACAAAAATTTTTAAGAGAAATACCTCTTACAAGTTCTTTAGATGAGATTTGTGAGATTAGTTTCATGCTAGCATGGCCTAATCTCCTATGCCAAAGCCAAGCATCATCATTTAAAACTGAAAAATATTTTGTTTTAGGGCAATTATAGATGTGTTTTCGTGTGGTTTTTCAATAATGCAAGCATTGGATTCAAATCTAATGATGTATCCTTTATCACACAATTGACTAATGCTCAAAAGATTATGCTTTAAGCCATCAACCAACAACACATCTTCAATAAAAAAATTGGATTTGTTACCTATGGTTCCTTTGCCAATGATTTTACCCTTGTTGTCTCCAAAGGTGGCATGCCCTTCGTCTAGGCTAGTGAGTTTAGAGAATTGAGACGGATCTCCGGTCATGTGCCTTGAGTATCAACTATCAAGGTACTATATCTTGCTCCTAGCTTGTGATGATAAATGTTTCTACAAAAAAGGATGGTCTTTAGGTACCCATTTGACCTTGGGTGCCTCAAAAATCGATCAACTTAACTTATCATTTTGCATGGAGTTATTTACGGTTCCTTTAGGAACCCAAATCAGTTTGTGTGGACTACATTTCTTAAACGGACAATGATAAGCTACATGCCCAAATTTACAACAAAAGTTACATTTGTTTCGGGATGAAACATGCAAAGTAGGGCCTTTAACAAATGTGGTTGGATTTTGGTGAGAGCTACTCACAAATCTGATTCCGCCTCTTCTATAAATGTGACCCTTATTGACAAGGATCATGTTCAAGGATTTGCTATCAACCTCAAACTAAGATTTCTTTGAGTAGCAAGTTTCCTTTTTAAGCGTTTCTAATTCATCACATTTTGTGCAATGAGCTAAACTATCATTGTGCTCAACTTTTAGTTTATCAAAATCACTAATGAGAGAAGCATGCTCCTTTTTTAACAGTTTATATTTTTTACTAACTAATTTACATTCATCAAATAAATCATGAAAAGCACTTAGTAATTCATCAAAAGTTAAAATTGCATCTAATGAACTACTTACCATATCTCCGATGGCCACTAGTGCATAGTGAGCAACTTGCT
>LVTN01003662.1:1144-14584 GCA_001649415.1 Musa itinerans
GAGGGAGGTGAACACTTAAGCTATTGAAAACAAGACTTTTGCTAAAGTTTTTCTCAGTTTCTAACTTCTCCAAAGGTTGTATTCTCTGTTGAGAATTGAGGGGTACTTATAGACCCCAAGAGGATTCAAATTTAGGCTCCAAAATTTAAATTCCTTTTAGGTTCCCGGAGCTAGCAATGCCACCGCCTGTCAATGTCACATTGACCGTTTACTAGCGGTGCCACCGCCTATCGGTGATAGTGCCACCGTCCAACCTTTCGGGTGTTGGGCGGTGCCACCGCCCAGTCCGGCGGTACCAGCGCCTAACCTTTCGGGTTTTTGGTGGTGCCACCGCCTAGTCTGGCAATACCACCGCCCAACCTCTCGGGTTCTGGGCAGTGCCACCGCCTAGTCTAGCGGTGCCACCGCCTAGACTATTTCAGCTCACTGGTTGGGCTCCAAACTTGGCCCAAACCAGTACAAACTCGGGCCCAATTGGCCCCTCACTAGGTTATAGGATTAACCTTTAATCCTAACCATAATTACATGCAAACTATGAGATTAAGACATAGTCCTAAGCAAGTTTTTAACCGGTAACATCGAGTTTCCTTCTGGCGAGCTTTCCAGCGGACTTCCGATACACCCTCGGATTTCCTCCGGCGGACTCCTAGCAGGCTCCCGGTCTTGTGGCGAGTTCAGTGAGTCTTTAGCAAGTAGCCGAACCTTCTCGGTGATCTCTGCAAACCTCCAACGATCTCTCCGACGGACTTCCGAAAACTTCGACAAGTCCCCGATTCCTTCTCGGTTGGTTCGGGCAACACTTCCGACGATTCTTCGGACTTTCGGCAGACTCTCGAACACCCATCGAACTTGACTCCGATAAACTTGCTTTATATCTTCAAGCTATCGTAGTTAAACCTGCACATGTAAAAATACACTTCGATCTAGACAATTAATCCTAAGCATCTAATCAAGTTGTCCGGCATGTCATTGGTCCCTTGACGCTTCGTCTGATTCTTCGGCGCATCATCCTCTCCTGCGGCCTATTGCACAATCGGCCAGTTGACTCCGTAACTTTGATATCCTTGGCGCAATACCCGCTCTTCTTGGCTCAATGCTCGAATTCATCACCCGAAGCCTTCTGTCGATACGTCGACCGATCCACCGACCCAACGTCCAATCTTCTGACATGTTCCTCCGACCCAACATGATTTTGCTGCTTTAATTGTCTCATCTTGATTGAAGTATCCTACGTCACTCAAAATGTAAATTAAATCATAAACACATATCAAGTGGTTTCATTATCAAAATACGAGATTCAATAGGTACTGCCCCTAGTAGGGTGTCAAGTGGTGGTACTGCCAGTCTGGGCGGTGGTACCACCCCTAGCAGGGTGTCAGGCGGTGGTACCGCCAGACTAGGCGGTGGTACCGCCTAGTGCAGTGTCAATGTCAGAATGACACTAGCGGTGGTACCACCCAGCATAAGCAGTCGTACTGCTTGTACCCAGGAAACCTGGGATGAGATGTTTTTAGACTCCATGTTTGAATCAACTTGAGGCCTATAAATACCCCTCTCATCTCTGGTTAACATACACAAGTATTCAGAGTAAAAATGAAAGAAAATGCTGCTGTAATCTTGGGTGAACTCCTCTCAAAGTTCTAAGTGTTAGAATAGTTTGAGAGAGGAGTGAGTGGAGGTGTAAGGGTTATCTCCTAAACCCGGTAAAAGGAGAATTAAGTTGTAAGAAGGAGGTTGATCTTCGTATATTAAAGGAAGATTGTTAGTAGATGTCGGTGGCCTCGATGGAAGAGGAATCGGCAAAGTGGATGTAGGTCATGACGACCGAACCACTCTAAAATCTGGTTTGCATTTCTTTGAGCAATTTACTTTAACTACAAACCTCCTTACTTGCTCTTTACATCCACTACTCTCTTCTATACACTTTCAAGTTAAGTTTCCGAAATCGATTTTCAATATAAATAGATTGAATCGCAATGAAGTTTTGAAGACGTAATTTTTACCACTACACTAATTCACCCCTCTTCTTAGTGCCGACCCCTTTTCTAATAATTTGCTCTTTCGATTTTAAACCATGATGTATGGTTGTCATATGAAAAAAACTTGAGCATGCTTATATGAAATCAATCACCTAAATTGAAACAACTAAAATGAGGAAAACATTTCTTTTTAAGAATTTCTTTTTCTCTATCTTATTGATTTTGATGAATCTATTTGTATCATTTTTATGAATCTCTTAAAAGTGACTTTGATGATTTATCAAGTTGAATGATTTGAAGATAAATGATGATTTTTCTCATCATTATAACTTGTGATATTTTTTATATGAATCATCATCTTGATTTCTTCATATTTGATATATGAGATTTCTCTATGAATCAAGATCTTATTTTTGAACTCCTATGATTCTTCTTACCATTTTTCTAAAAAGGAGAGATTAATGAATCTACCTATGTCCTTTTTATGAATCGCTTGAAAATGATTTTGATTTGACGATTTGAATTTGAATGAGCTTCATCTTGATTTTTCGAGATTGATAACTAGAAATTTCTTATGCATCAATCAAGATATTATATCATTTTTTTCTCCTATGTTTCTTTTTGCCAATTTCTAAAGAGAAATATTGATTTAATGATGGATGTTTGGTACCAACAATCATGAAGTGATAAATGCTTTAGTATCATGCATGGGAGTAATGATGAAGGTTTTGAACACAAATGTTTGTATCTTGTTTGATGATTTTACATTTTGAAATTATGTATGATGAGTTGAAGTGATGTGGTTTAAATATATGAATCAACAATCTTTTTGTCAAATGAATCATGATCTTATTGTGAATTCTTGAATTATAACTTTAGTCTTCTTTTTGAATCAAGATTGTTTCCTATCATGCTTTCTATTTACAAAAAGAAGAAACTTGTCAAAAATGATATATAATCTTTTGACATTCATTTTTGTTGTTTACCTTTATCATGATTTAAAAATTATTGTAAAGGGAAAAGATATGAAAAATTGTATTCTTCCCTTCTTTTTTATAATGACAAAGGGGGAGATAGCTGGCTTGCTAGCTAGCTTGCACAAGTCAAGAAGATGCAAAAACTTGCTTGCACATCTAAAGAGAAGCAAAAATTGCAAACGTACATATCACAAAAAGAGATAACTTTTTAGTTTACTCATCTTAAAGTAAGAAATGCTATCTTGCAATCTCAAGAGAAGCAAAAGTTCTATCTTGCCTATCTGAAGAAGCAAATCTTACAACTTGCACATTGCAAAAGGAAGCAAGAATCGCTAGTTTGCACAGTTCAACAAGAATGCTATCTTGCAATTGTTTTTGAAAACTTGCTAGCTTGCACGCTCTTAAATGATATAAAATCTGCTAGCTTGCATGTTCTAAGATGATGTAACACTTGTTAAATTTTCTAGCTTAAAAATTACATAATGATAAGACTAAAAATTATGTTTATTATATAATGACTTGAACTTATATGTCTAAAAACTTGATTGTGTACTTCTCCTTTTTGTTGATGACAAAGAGAGAGAAGTATGATGTTATGCATAATTTTATAATAACATGTTGCTTGGATTTTTGAATCTAAGAGTTCGATCAATATGGCATATTGATAGGGGGAGTTTGTTTAAACTCCGAGAGTTAAGATTAACTCCATCATCAATTGGTTGTCATCATCAGAAAGGGGGAGATTGTTGAATCTTGGATTTTGATGATGAAATCAATTGATAGTATTTATGATTTAATATATGTATATATGTTTTGAGTGACGCAGGATGCTTCGATCAGGGAGAGATAATTAAAGTAGGAAGAATCATGTTGGGTCGACGAATCGACAAAAGGCTTCGGACCATGGATTTGAGCATCGGGCCAAGAAGAACGGATATTGCACTAAGGATATTGGAGTTGTGAAGGTCAATTGACCGATTGGGCAATAGGCCGCAAGAGAGGACGATGCACCGAAGAATCAGACAAAGCGTCGATGGACTAATGACATGCTGGACAACATGATTCATGCTTAGTAATAATTTTCTAGATCGAAGTGTATTTTATGTATGTAAGATTAACTAGGAGAGCAAGGCATAAAGCAAAATGAAGTCCCGGAGTCAAGAATGTGATCGCGTTGGGAGTTCAAGAGTTCGTTAGAAGTCTAGACGTTCGTTGGAAGCTCTACCGGAATTGATCGAGAAGTCCAAGAGCTTGCCAAAGAAGCTCATCGGAACTCACCAAGAAGATCGACGTGAAGTCCAGGAGCTTGTCGGGAGTCCACTGGAATATTGCCGAGAGATTGTCGGAAGTTTGCTGGAAGATCGCCGAAAGCTCGTTGGAAGAAACTTTGACTTATCGGACTTGTTTAGCTTAAGTATGCCTTAGAATTCATAGTTAGCATATAATTGGGATTGTATTTGGGCCAACCCAATTATGGGCTAGTTGGGCCTATGTAAGAACTGTGTTGGGCCGAATGAAAGGCCCAAACAGTGACCCAAGAGGTGGCACCATCGTGGCACAGTCTCCGAGACTATGTCAGGCGGTGGTACCATCGGTCTGGGCAGTGGTACTGCCTAGACACAATCTCCGAGAGACTGCAGGCAGTGGTACCGTCTAGTGCAGAGGTGTCTGGCGGTGGTACCGCCCAGTGCAGTGTTAGTGTCAGATTGACACTAGCGGTGGTACCGCCTAGCACAAGTAGTGGTATCGCCCGTACCTAGGAAATTCAGGATGAGATGTTTTTAAGCTCTATGTTTGAATCAACTTGAGGCCTATAAATACCCCTCTCATCCTTGGTTAACTTACACAAGCATGGAGAATTTAAAAAGGGAGAAACGCTGTAGTAATCTCTTGTGAGAATCCTCCTCTTCTAGTCTAAGTGTTAGAATAGTTTTAGAGAAGAATGAGTGCTTGTAAAGGTTGACTCCTAAACTTGTGAAAAGGAGAAGAGGGGTGTAAGAAGGAGGTTGATCTTTGCGAAGATCGATAGTGGATACCAGTGGCCTCGACGGAAGAGGAATCGGTGGAGTGGATGTAGATCACGATGACTGAACTACTATAAAATTGGCGTGTTCTCTGGTTTGCATATCTATTGTTGCCATTTACATACTGTAAACTGAATCTTTACTTGCCTACTGCATTCACTTCATATACGAACGTGTTTCAAGTTAAGATATTTATGAAATAGTTTTCGTCGGAATCAATTTTAATCGAAACGAAACAATTTAAATACGTGATTTTACTACTGCACTAATTCACC
This sequence comes from Musa itinerans, assembly GCA_001649415.1. NCBI lineage: Eukaryota > Viridiplantae > Streptophyta > Magnoliopsida > Zingiberales > Musaceae > Musa > Musa itinerans. Next base: position 6,400 of record LVTN01003662.1, read on the forward strand.
CCCTCCCCCTCTTAGTGTCGACTCGTTCCTAACAACCATGTCCTCAGGTCACCAGTGACATCTCTATGTCATAGGCAAGATAGTGATTTACGATATAGGTGAGCCTCGAGGGACTCGACCAACTCAGCCTACATCAAGAATCGGTCCCTACTTATAACGATAGAAGGCCATGTGGGTCAATCTAATTGTCTCTTATTTACCGACTTAATATTATCGAGAGAGGGATTTTGATTTACTCTCCTAATATGATATACCACACATATACATATTTAATATATATCTATATCATATACAAATCTATATGCATATCTAGTAGGTGTATAAGCAATCACACATCACATGAGCAATCACACCAAATGATCATGGATCACAACCTAATGTGATCAAGCCCAAGCTAGTGGGCCTAATCACTCTGTTAGGACTCTAGCTAGGGGAGTCATAATTGAAAGGGGCATTCATGTAAAACCTATCTAGCCGACCCCTATTAAAGAGGTGAAGAGGCCGGCTAAGGATAGGATTAGTTTGGAGGTTGCTTCTTAGAGAATAATTAGGAATTGGTTAGAAGTATGAGTCTTGAGTAGGAGTCCTATTAGGAGTCTTGAGTAGGAGTCATATTAGGAGTTGGGGTTTAGAAGCCCTATAAATAGTCATTTATTCATTCTCTTTTAATAAGTAATAGATGAATCTTTTTAGCAGCTTTTGAGCAGCAACTTGGAGGATCGAACCCCTGTAGAGTTCCAAGGAGGCCGATCCCCTAAAGAGATCAACCCCAAACTTAGAATCCGCAAGGGTTTTAACACTTGGTATCAGAGCATAATTCTTGGCATCTCGCTACCCTTCCACAGCCATCCATCAGCCCTCCACAACCACCCAAACTAATTCCCACAATTGCTTAAAAGATCATCGTCAAATTCCATCGTCATCTCCACCACCGCGGATCATCCTTTGATCTCCCCGTGAATTACAACAAGTTCTGGTTTCCAATCTTATTGCTGCTGAAATTTAGTTATCCTTATTCAAAAATTTAGCCATCCATCAGCCCTCCATAGTCACCCAAAGCAATTCCCACAATTGCTTAAAAGATCGTCACTGAATTCTACCATCGTCTCCACCACCACGGATCATCATTTGATCTCCCCGTGAATTACAATAGGTTCTAGTTTCCTACCTTACTACTGCTGCAATTTAGTTATCCTTATTCAAAAATCCAAAAAAAAAAATATTCCTATATTGCTGCATAAACTTTTCATCATAAAGTTTTCATCTCTCTAACGAAAGATACATTGCAGAATTCCAACCGTATAGCACAGTTTGTTTGATCTTGCTATTATGTTTTTTTTGTCCAAATCTCTACAAAATTTTTATGACAGCTTTGACACTTCCTAACAGTAGATTTTCCTTTGGTTTCGTCAAAAAATTCTTAATATAAACCACTGACCTTGTACGTGCAAACTACTCCACTTTTGAGGTAAAAATCTGCTGCAGTACCTTACTGTGATCCTCAATCTTTTCGAACCTTCCACCACCCCATGCCATTAACCTATCAACAGAAAAAAGATAGGGACATCGTTGATCTACTAGCATATGCTATGGCTTCTCAAGATCCAAGTGATGCCAAATTTGAAGCATGGGAATCTCGGATTGAATCGCAGCTTGAATCGCGCTTGGAGGACAAATTGCGCTCTTTGTTTGCAGAATTCAGAATTGGACAACCTCTGACTCTAACCAAATCTCAGCAAGGAGAGAGTTCAGAGAGACCTCCAGAGAAGGAGGGACAGCCCTTGGACATGCTTCAGCCATGCATGAGAGTGGAATTCCCACGATGGGAAGAAGGAGACCCGGTGGGGTGGATTTCGTGAGTTGAACATTACTTTCGCTACTACCAAACGTCGGATGATGCTATGGTGGAAATTGCTATCATCCACCTTTAAGGAGATGCTATTCAATAGTATAATTGGCTGGAATACAATCATAGGGCTCCGATGTGGAATCAATTTAAGAATGCATTGCTGAATCGTTTCGGACCTACGGAGTATGAAAATATCGATGGCCAACTCACAAAGATTCGACAAACCTCTACAATTCAAGAGTAGCAAACTAGGTTTGAGAAGCTATCCTACCTTGCTCATGATTGGACTGACCATCAATTGTTAGGAACATTCGTCGAAGGACTCAAGCCGGAGATAAAAGGGGAGGTTAAGGTGCAACAACCCCGTACTGTGACAGCTACGATTTCTTTCACCCGAATATAAAAAGAACGACTCAACCAAGATGCTTGGAAGATGAGAACCTCTTATAGGCCCATGGCATATAAACCTTTTTATGCTCCCAGCCATCCTTCACTGCCAAAAAAAATTGATAAGAGAAGAACTACGTGACCGATCAACAAAGGGTCTTTGTTGGCATTATGACAAGCCATGGAACCGCGATCATCGCTGCAAAAGAGGCTGCCTCATATTGATTGAACCTCTCGAAGACATGGAGGAGAAGGTCCAAGAGCATGAGGAAAAGGTCATGGATGAAGAACAGCAGCTGGTTGATATTACGATGCATGCCCTTGCTGGTTACGCGAACCTGCAAACGATGAAAGTGGGAGGACTTCTGAAGCAACAACCTATCACCGTTCTTATTGACACTGGGAGCACTAATAATTTTATGAACAGCAAGGTTGCTGTCTGGATAACCTTACCTATCGAGAATTATAGCATGTTTGATGTTAAGATCACTGACGGATGAATTTTGAAGTGTGATCATAGGTGCCCGCGGGTGAAACTACTGATGCAGGATCAAGAGATAATTGTAGATTTCTTCCTCCTCCCTCTTGACGATTATGAGGCTATACTAGGCATCGAATGGCTGATGACATTAGGTGATGTTTCCTAAAATTTTATGAAACTAATTATAAAATTTTACAATAAGGGGAAACAGGTGATACTACACGGGAAACGTGGGGGCGACGTAATGACAATTTGCACACATCGAATGGAGAAAGTTTTGCATAAAGTATGCAGTGACTTTTTAGTACAACATGAGCAGCAAACTTAAGAAGAGCCAACAGAATTTGAAGATCCAAACCTACTTCCTTTGCTTGCTAAATTTTCAGATATATTTGATGAACCGTGCAACTTACCTCCTACCCGTCGGCATGATTGTATACCGATTCTTCTGGGCAAACCTCCAGCAAATACTTGGCCATATTAGTATCCATATCTCCAGAAGGATAAAATAGAAAGGATTGTAAAAGATATGCTCGAAACAGGAGTTATTCGGCCAAGTTGCAGCCCCTACTCTTCACCGGTGCTCCTCGTACAAAAGAAGGATGGAACATGGCGAATGTGCATTGATTACCGAGCTCTCAATGACATAAGCGTCAAGGAAAAATATCCTATTCCAGTAGTAGATGAATTGATTGATGAATTAAAGGGAACATGAGTCTTCACAAAGTTGGACCTTCAATCCAGGTATCAACAAATACGAGTGTGCGAAGAAGACATACCGAAAACTGCCTTTCGAACACACTTTCATCTATTCGTAGTGATCACGATGGTAAATTTCAAAACCATGATTTTTAATATTTTTGTGAGTTAAATGGGTACAATCATAATTTTGCTACTCTAAGAAATCCATAACAAAATGAAGTAGTTGAAAGAAAAAGTAGGAGCTTACAAGAAATGGCAAGAACCATGTTAAATGATCATAGCCTACCCATATATTTTTGAGTTGAAGCTGTTAACACGGCATACTATGTCATGAACAGTGTTCTTGTAAGACCATGACTTTCCAAAACTCACTATGAATTGTGAAACAACAAAAGACCCAATATTTTATATTTTAAAGTTTTCAGTTGTAAATGTTTTATTTTAAAAGAAAAAGATGCCTTAGGAAATTTTGATGCTAAATCCAGTGAAGGCATTTTTCTTAGTTATTCCTCTATTTCTAAAGTCTTTCATATCTTTAATAAAAGAACTTTAGTTATAGAGGAATCCATTTATGTTGTTTTTAATAAGCTTCCCAAATTTAAGAAAAGTAATTTTGATGATGATTTTGATTTTGATGCTTTAAATTTGAATGAACACTCTCCTTCCCAAGCAACTTGGATGTATCTTCTTCCAAAGAAATCTTACCTAAGGATTGAAAGTATGTAGATGCTCATCCGAAGGAGCTAATCATTGGAGATACATCAAAAGGTGTTCAAACTCACACTTAATTTAAGATTTTTTAGGCTAATGCAGCCTTCTTGTCTTAAATTAAACCAAAATGTATTGATGAAGCCCTGAAAGATGATTCATGGGTCTTTGCAATGCATGAGGAATTAAATCAATTTGAGAGAAATGAGATATGGAAGCTTTTTCTTAGACCTAGTAACCATTTAATAATTGGTACTAAATGGGTCTTTAGTGTTAGGATCAATACAACACTAGAATTAGTGTAGCGATAAAAATTACGGTTGTAATTCCAAATCTTTCCGAGTTGACAAAAACGAAACAAAGAAATCGTATCGAGAAGTTATCGACTTGAAGTAAATGAATAATGCAGAGTGTGACTAAGTAATGAAAGTAAACAGTAAGGAAAGAACACATCGGATTTATAGTGATTCGGTCGTTGTGACCTACATCAACTTGAATGATCACAAGACTTAGAAAGGGAGGAGGATACTTAGCACTTTTACAACACTTTCACACCCCAACACTTCAAGATTTTGTTCATACTTTGTTGCCGCCTCATGCAGAAAAGATTGGGGTATTTATAGGCCCTAATGGCTTCAAAATTGGAGTCAAAAAGTGTCTCATCCTGGGTTTTTAGGGTACTAGTGGTACCACCGCCAGTATTGGGCAGTACTACCGCCTGACACTCTGACACTAGGCAGTACCACTACCCAGTTTGGCGGTACTACAGCTTGACAAAGCCTCGGAGACTGGGCATTAATTGATGATGGTACCACCATTTGGCAGCATTAACTGCCCGCAGTATCACTACCCAATTTGGGTGGTACCACCACCCAGACCACCTAGGAGGCTGAGCCTCAAGTAGTTCCACCGTCCACCCTAGGTGGTGCCACTGCCTAGTATGGCTCCAAGTGGTCGAGTGGGTCATCCATCTGGCCCAACTCAGCCCTATTTTAGGCTCTGGTGGCCCCTAATTGAGTTAGTAGGATTTCTCCTAAACCTAACTCAAATTAAGACATAACTACATCAATTGAATCTAAAATAATTACAATCAAGCAATTTAGTTGTCCAGCATGTCAAATGTTCATTCGAAATCCTGGTGAAACTTCTGGCGCACTTCCGGTGAACTCTCGACGAGCTTCTGGTGAACTTCTTATTATGATTAAGTCGGCGCTAAGAGGAGGGGGTTGAATTAGTGCAGTGGATAAAAATGACATTAGTTCTGAAAAATCTTTATTTCAATAAAAACCGATATCGGAAATGCTTAACTTTGAAAGTGTATGAAAGCGTAGTGTAAGTAAGAATTCAGTTTGGAATAAAGGTAAATAGCAAGAAGTAAATGTAAACCAGATTTTTATAGTGGTTCGGTCATCATGACCTACATCCACTCCCGATTCCTCTTCCATTGAGGCCACCAGCTTTCATTACCAATCTTCTTTCAACGAGCAAAAATCAACTATCCTTTTACCACTACCTACAGCATTGACATTAGGCGGTACCACCACCTGACACCTTGCCATTGGGCGGTTCCACCACTTGACATAGTCTTGGAGACTATGTCTGGATGGTACCACCGCTTGACACAATCTCGGAGACTATGCCACCGACGGTTCCACTTGTTGGGTTATTGTTTGGGCCTTTTACTTGGACAAATACAACCCAAACTTGGGCCCAATTGGCCCCTAATTGAGTTGGCCCAATTCCAACCCAATTACACCTAAAACCTACTTCGATCTATACAATTATTATAAAGCTTGAATCAAATATTGTTTGGCATGTCATTGGTTCACCGACGTTTCGTCCGATTCTTTAGCGCATCATCCTCTCTTGCATCCTATTACACAATTAGCCAATTGACCTCCGCAACTCCGATTTTCATGGCGCAATTTATGCTCTCTTGGTTCGATGCTCAAACCCATTGCCCGAAGCCTTCTATCGATATGTTAACCGATCCTTCGGCTCGACATCCAATCTTCTGATATGTTCCACTCTAGCCCAACATAATTCTTTCTGCTTTAATTGTCTCTCCCTGATTGAAGCTTTCTGTGTCACTAATATTGCTTATCAGATCATAAACACTATCAATTGGTTTCATCATCAAAATTCGAGATTCAACAATCTACTCCTTTTTTATGATGACAACCAATTGATGACGGAGTTAACCTTAACTCCTACTATCAATATGTCATATTGATAGAACCTTGAATTCAAGTCAAAGCAATATTTCATAATGAATTTTTCATCATTACATGCATCATTATCATAAGTTGAAGTATTACATGCATAATACCAAATCATTATGCATATTTTTAAAAAATAAAATCATCATTACATTCTTGATTCCAAATCATTATTCATAATTACATCATACCATGCATGATTATCATCATACCTTCTCCCTCTTTATCGTCAACAAAAAGGAGAAGTGCATCAAGCTAGTTTTTGAGATATGCAAGTTTTACAGCATACAAGTAAGCAAATTTTTCATCACTTTACAACATGCATAATTACTAAATCATCATTAATTTTAAAGACATACAAGATTGCAAATTTTGCAAGTTTACACTTTTACTTCTTAAGGTAGGCAAGCTAGCAAAATTTGTTGAATCTCAGATTTTGATGATGAAGTCTATTATCATTTGTTATCTAATCCATATGTTGAGATAAGTGTGCAGGATTAACTATGATGAAAGTAAGACATGCAGTAGGAGTTGCGCCGGAGTCAAGACCATGATCACGTTGGGGGTTCGAGAGTTCGACGGAAGTCCGGACGGTCATCGGAGGTTCTACGGGAACAAATCCGAGAAGTCCGGAGCTTGCCAAAGAAGCTCGTCGGAACTCACCAAGTGGATCGTCGTAAGTCCAAGAGTTTGCCGGAAGTCCGCCGGAGCATCATCGAGGGTTTGTCGGATGTTCGCCGGAAGCTCGTTGGAAGAAGCGATTGACGCACTGGAGCAAGTTGCAGTAAATATCTTAAAATATTGTAGTTAGCATGATGATTGAGTTAGAAATGGGAGGTGATCCCATTAACTTAATCTTAGGGCAATTGGGCCCTTGATAGACCCAAATTGGGCTGAATGGATTAGCCCATTCGGACCCAGATTTTTTGGCCGGCGGTGGCACTACCCAGGAGCTCAGTCTCCTAGGTCTGCCTGAGCTCGGTCTCCGAGCTCTGCTAGGCAGTGGAACCGCCCCTGTCAGGCGGTGGTACCGCCAGAGCTCGGTCGCCAAGCTCTGTCAGGCGGCAGTATCGCCCAGTCAGGCGGTGGTACCGCTAAGACCCCGGAAATCTAGGAGATGATATTTTTGAGCTCCAAATTTGAACCAGTTTGGGGCCTATATATACCCCACCCTTTTAGCAATGAAAGTACATCGAAAAGGCATCAAAATCTTGATCTTACTTAGTGATTTTCAGAGCTCAAAAGTGTTGTAAAGGCCAAAAGTTCTCCCTCTTTTCTTCTAAGTTTTGATCATTCAAGAGAGGAGTGAAAAATCTGTAAGGGTTGTCTCCTAAGCCTGTCAAAAGGTGTAGAGTTGTAAAAGGGTGTTTGGCCTTCGCCTATTGAAGGAAGGCCTCTAGTGGACGTTGGTGACCTCGTCGGAGGAGGAAACCAAAAGTGGATGTAGGTCAAGATTGACCGAACCACACTAAATCTCTATTTGCATTTACATTCTGCTATTTATCTTACTACAAACCTCCATATGTGCTTTACTTCCTTGTTACTTTTGCTGTACTACTTTACAAACTTGCTTTCAAAGTAAGTTTCCGAAAACTGTTTTACGTCGGATGCGGTTTTATCGTACGAACGCAGTTTTAATTATTGAAAGTTTTTCGCTGCACTAATTCAGCCCCCCGCCTCTTAGTGCTCTCGATCCTAACAATTGGTATCAGAGCAGGGTTAACTCTCAATCGAATTAAAACCCAAGAGAGATGGCATACGCCGGAAACCTAGAGGGCCACTCTATTACACGTCCGCCCATGTTCAATGGGACGGACTACAACTATTGGAAAATCCGAA
>LVTN01003663.1:0-15379 GCA_001649415.1 Musa itinerans
AAGCAGGAAGAATCATGTTGAGCCAAGGGAATACTTGTCAGAAGATTGGACGTCGAGTCGGTGGATCGGTCGACGTATCGACAGAAGGCTTCGGGCCATGGATTCGGGCATCGGGCCAAGAAGAGCAAATATTGCGCCAAGGATATCAGAGTTGCGGAGTCAATTGGCCAATTGGGCAATAGGTTGCAAGAGAGGATGATACGTCGAAGAATCGGACGAAGCGTCGAGGGACCAATGACATGCCGAACAACATGATTAATGCTTAGTATTAATTGTCTAGATCAAAGTGTGTTTTTACATGTGCAGAATTAACTACAATAGCAAGGCATAAAGCAAAATGAAGTCTCAGAGTCAAGAACGTTATTTTATTAGGAGTTCGAGAGTTCGTAGGAAGTCCAAACGTTCGTCAGAAGTTCTGCAGGAACCAGCCGAGAAGTCCAAGAGCTTGCTAGAAGAATCTCGTTGGAACTCACCAAGAAGATCATCATGAAGTCCAGGAGCTTGCCGGAAGTCCATTGGAAGATTGCCGGAAGATCGTCGGAAGTTCGCCGGAAGGTCGTCGGAAGCTCGCCAGAAGAAACCAAGACCTAGGGACTTGTTTAGCTTAAGTATGCCTTAGATTTCGTAGTTAGCACGTAATTGGGATTGGATTTGGGCCAACCCAATTAGGGGCTAGTTTGGTCCATTTAAGGACTGTGTTGGGCCCAATGAAAGGCCCAAACAGTGACCCAAGAGGTGGCACCATCATGGCACAGTCTCTAAGACTGTGTTAGGCAGTGGTACCGCCGGTCTAGGCGATGGTACCGCCCAGACACAACCTCTGAGAGGCTGTAGGCGGTGGTACCGCTAGTCTGGGCGGTGGTACCGCCCAGCACACCCTCCCAAGTGGTGGTACCGCCTAGTGCAGTGTCATTGTCAAACTAACACTGGCGGTGGTACTGCCCAGCACAGGTGGTGGTACCACCTGAACCTAGGAAATCTGGGATGAGATATTTTTAGGCTCAAAGTTTGAATCAACTTGAGGCCTATAGATACCCGTCTCATCCCTAGTTAATACACACAAGTGTTAGAATAGTTTGAGAGAGGAGTGAGTGGTGGTGTAAGGGTTATCTCCAGAACCTGGTAAAAGGAGAATCGAGTTGTAAAAGGTGGTTGGTCTTCGCCTATTGAAGGAAGACCGATAGTCGATGTCGGTGGCCTCGACGGAAGAGGAATCAGCGGAGTGGATGTATTTTCTTATGACGATGACCGAACCACTATAAAATCTGGTTTGCATTTCCTTCTTGCAATTTACATTAACTGTGAATTGCCTTCAATACTTTTATGAACACTCTTTCAAGTTAAGTTTCCGAAATCGATTTTTATCTTATGAAGAGATTTTTCAGAACCGACATTTTTACCGCTGCACTAATTCACCCCCCCCTCTTAGTGCCGACTCTTTTCCTAACAATTGGTATCAGAGACTTGTTTTCTCACTTGGTTTAACACCCAATGAGAAATGGCTCTTTTTGGCTTTCAAGAGGGTCACTTTCTCATTCATCCTCCCTTTTTCAATGGGATGGACTACACATATTGGAAAACTCGAATGAGAGTTTTCTTTCTTTCTTTGGTATTGAACTTATGGAACATTGTTGAAAATGATTTTCGAAGGTCTTCTCTTCCAATGAACCATTGGAATGATTTGGAGAAGAAGACATTTTCTTTAAATGCTAGAGCTATGAACGTTCTATTTTGTACCTTAGATAAAATTTATTGAACTTATGGAACATTGTTGAAAATGATTTTCGAAGGTCTTCTCTTCCAATGAACCATTGGAATGATTTGGAGAAGAAGACATTTTCTTTAAATGCTAGAGCTATGAACGTTCTATTTTGTACCTTAGATAAAATTGAGTTTCTATGTGCGAAACGGCTTTTGACATATGGCGCACCCTCGAAATCACACATGAAAGCACTAACAAAGTTAAAGATTCGAAAATCAATTTTTTGATGCACGATTTTAAACTATTTCATATAAAACCAAGCGAAACCATTAGAGACATGTGTTGAATCTCGGAATCTGATGATGAAACCAATTGATGAGTGTTTATGATTTAATCTACATTTTGAGTGACGCAGGATGCTTCGATTAGGATGAGACAATTAAAGCAGGAAGAATCATGTTGGGCCAGAGGAAAACATGTCAGAAGATTGGACGTCGGGCCGGAGGATCAGTCGACGTATCGACAGAAGGCTTTGGGCCATGGATTCAGGCATCGGGCCAAGAAGAGTGGATATTGCACTAAGGATATCGTAGTTGCGGAGTCAACTAGCCGATTGGGCAATAGGCCGCAGGAGAGGATGATGCGCCGAAGAATCGGACGAAGCGTCGATGGACTAATGACATGCCGGACAACATGATTAATGCTTAGTATTAATTATCTAGATCGAAGTGTGTTTTTACATGTGCAGGTTTAACTATGATAGCAAGGCATAAAGCAAAATGAAGTCCCGGAGTCAAGGATGCGATTTCGTTGGGAGTTCGAGAGTTCGTCGGAAGTTCGAACGTTCGTCGAAAGTTCTGTTAGAACCAGCCGCGAAGTCTCGGAGCTTGCTAGAGAAGCTCATCAGAACTCGCCAAGAAGATCATCGTGAAGTCCAGGAGCTTGCTAGGAGTCCGCTGGAACATTGCCGAGAGATCGTTGGAAGTTTGCCGGATGATCGCCGGAAGCTCGTTGAAAGAAACCAAGACTTACGGACTTGTTTAGCTTAAGTAATTCTTAGATTTCGTAATTAGCACATAATTGGGTTTAGAATTAGGGCCAACCCAATTATGGGCCAGTTGGGCCCATGTAAGGACTGTGTTGGGCCCAATAAGAGGCCCAAACAGTGACCCAATAGTTGGCATCGTCATGGCACAGTCTCGGAGACTGTGTCAGGCGGTGGTACCACTGGTCTGGGCAGTGGTACCTTCCAAACACAGCCTCCAAGAGGCTGCAGGCAGTGGTACCGCCCAGTGCCAGGTGGTTTGGGCAATGGTACCGCCCATACCCGGGAAAACCAGGATGAGATATTTTTAGGCTCCAAGTTTAAATTAACTTGAAGCCTATAAATACCCCTCTCATCCCTAGTTAAGGCATATAAGACTTGAGAGTAAAAATAGAAAGAAATGTTGCTGCAATCTTGTGTGAACTCCTCTCAAAAGTTCTAAGTGTTAGAATAGTTTGAGAAAGGAGTAAGTGAGGGTGTAAGGGTTATCTCCTAAACCTGGTAAAAGGAGAATCGAGTTGTAAAAGGTGGTTGGTCTTCGCCTATTGAAGGTAGATCGACAGTGGATGCCGGTGGCCTCGACGAAAGAGGAATCGGTGGAGTGAATGTAGGTCACGACGACCGAACCACTATAAAATTAGCATGTTCTCTGGTTTGTATTTACTTCCTACCATTTACATACTACAAACTGAATCTTTACTTGCCTACTGCATTCACTTCATATATGAACGAGATTTCAAGCTATCTTTCCAAGTTCGATTTTTAATGTACGAAATAGGTTTTTTAAATCGACATAATTTACCGCTGCACTAATTCACCCCCCCTCTTAGTGCCGGACCCCTTTCCTAACAATTGGTATCAGAGCCTCGTGATTTCTCATTTGGTTGAACACCCAAGAGATATGGCTCTTTTCGGCTTTCAAGAGAGACTTTTTCTTATTCGTCCTCCCTTTTTCAATGGGACGGACTACTCTTATTGGAAAACTCGAATGAGAGTTTTTTGCTTTCTATTGATTTAAATTTATGGAATATGGTCGAAAACAAATTTCAAAGGTCTTCTCTTCCAATGAACGATTGGAATGATTTGGAGAAGAAGACGTTTTCTTTAAATGCTAGAGCTATGAATGCTCTATTTTGAGCCTTAGATAAAAATGAATTCAATCGGGTTTCTTTGTGCGAAACGACTTTCGATATATGGCACACTTTTGAAATCACACACGAAGTCACAAGTAGGGTTATGGATTCTAAAGTTAATATTTTGATGCATGATTTTGAACTTTTTCATATGAAACCAAGCGAAACCGTTGTTGACATGTACACCCGTTTTATGGATGTCGTCAATGGTTTAAAAGCTCTTAGTAAAAGCTTTTCGAATTTTGATCTCGTTAACAGGATTTTAAGATCTCTTTCTAAAAATTGGAATTCGAAAGTAACGGCAATACAAGAATTAAAAGATTTGAACTATTTTCCAATTGAAGAACTAATTGGGTCTTTAATGACCTACGAAATGACTAATGTGGCACTTGACGAACATGAGGACCACATTCCAAAGAACAGGAAAGATTTTGAACTTAGAACAATTGAAGACCACTCAAGCATAAGCTCAAGTGATGGTGAACTTGAACGAATCATGAAATTTAAAAAGTTCATGAAACAAAAATTAAAGAATAAAAATAACGCAACTACTTGCTATGAACGCAAGAAGAACACAAATTGGGATGAATCGAGCTCATCCGAAGACGAGGAGAGAATCAATAAAGGCGAGGTGGCAAACTATGCCTTAACGGCTTTCGACAATAAGGTAATCAAAATACCTTTAATTTATTTTGAAATTACATAATGCTTTCTTAAGTTATTTTTAATTTAGTTTTGATTTTTTTTTTAAATTACATGTTTAATAATGTAATGAAAATGCAAAAAAGGGATCATGCTTACCTTTCTAGTGATCATGAAAATTGCATGTTTTGTGATAAACAAACAAAATGATTTTGATTAAAAATACCTTAGAAAACCATGCTATATGTGTTTGAGAAGTAATAATATGTATCTTGATGATTTTTGTATTCCTTGTGATTATAAATGCTTCATTATTAATGAAATCATGCTTGATAATTTATTGCATAATGATCATGCTTAATGAGTTTCTATTTCAAAATTATGCATAATGATTCTTGAGATTTATGGATTATCGATTTTCACGGTAATAAAAGTGGCTTTTTCGGTTATATGCAAGATGGATTGTTTTTATGATGAAATTTATTTTTCGATCCCGCATACTGTAACTTGGCATAAAAACTTGAGCATACTTGTGTGAAATAAACCAAATAAAAAAGGGAGAAGGAAAACATTTTTCTTAAAGATTTTCTCAATCTCTACTTTATTGATCTTTCAAAAAAAGGGGATATCAATGAATGTAAGTTTGTTAGTTTTGAATCTCTTGAAAATAATTTTGAGTTGATGATTTGAATTTGAATGAGCTTTATCTTGATTTTTCGAGATTTATAACTTGAGATTTCTTATGCATAAATAAAGATCTTGGTTTTTTTATCTCCTATGCTTCTTTTTGTCATTTACTAAAGAGGAAAATTATCCAAATGAATTATGAATGTTCCTTCAGTATTCATGAATTGATTATAACTTAAAAATATTTTATGAATCAAGATTTTTCATGATCTCCTAAGAATTATTTTTGTCATTTTATTTAAGAGGAGATTTGTTAAACTGAATCATGGTTTCTCTTGATTTCTTGGAATTATAACTTGAAAATTCTTTTTACAAATCAAGATTATATACTATGATTCTTTCTTTTCGCTATTTGATTTATTAAAAAAGAATCATAATATGTCTCTTGATTTTCACAATTTGTCTTTATTATTTGTGCATCTCATCATCAAAATTCTTTTGATATTTTTCATATGATGATATGAAATTATGCATGAAATACTCATGATATTATGTTGATTCATACAAATGAGAATTTATGATTTGTATATTGCATGATATGATTGAATCATTGTTGTAAAAGAAAAAGGAAATTGTTAGCTTGCACATTACATGGAGAAAGAAGTGCTATCTTGCTTATCTCAATAAGCAAAACATGCTAACTTGCACATCTAGCAAAATTTACAAAATTATATATTTCAAGAAGCAAGAGTTTCTTTCTTGAACATCTCAAAATTTCTGGCTTGCATGTTTTAAAATGCTGTAAAATTTTTGCTAGCTTGCATGATGATAAAACTTGATGTTTATTATGCAACGATTTGAACTTATATGTTTAAACACTTGATAGTTGGAACTTCTCCTTTTTGTTGATGACAAAGGGGAGAAGTATGATGTTTTGTACAAGTTTATGATAACATGTTGCTTGGATTTTTTAATCCAAGAGTTTCTATCAATATGGCATATTGATAGGGGGAGTTTAGTTAACTTCGTCATCAATTGGTTGTCATCATAAAAAAGGGGGAGATTGTTGAATCTCAGATTTTGATGATGAAACCAATTGGTAAGTGTTTATGATTTAATCTATGTTTTGAGTGATGCAAGATGCTTCGATCAGGATGAGACAATTAAAGCAGGAAGAATCATGTTGGGCCGGAGGAAAACATGTCAGAAGATTGGACGTCGGGCCGGAGGATCGGGCGACGTATCGATAGAAGGATTTGGGCCATGGATTTAGGCATTGGGCTAAGAAGAGCATATATTGCGCTAAGGATATCGGAGTTGCGGAGTCAACTGGCCGATTGGGCAATAGACCGCAAGAGAGGATGATGCGCCAAAGAATCGGATGAAGCATCGATGGACCAATGACATGCCGAACAACATGATTAATGCTTAGTATTAATTGTCTAGATCGAAGTATGTTTTTACATGTGCAGGATTAACTATGATAGCAAGGTATAAAGCAAAATGAAGTCCTAGAGTCAAGGACGCCATTTCATTTGGAGTTCGAGAGTTCGTTGGAAGTCCGGACGTTCGTCGGAAGTTTTGTCGGAACCAGCTGAGAAGTCTCGGAGCTTGCTAGAGAAGCTCATTGGTACTCACCAAGAAGATCATCATAAAGTCCAGGAGCTTGCTAGGAGTCCACTGGAACATTGCCGAGAGATCGTCGGAAGTTCGCCAGAAGATCGTCGGAAGCTCGCTGGAAGAAACCAAGACTTACAAACTTATTTAACTTAAGTATGTCTTAAATTTCATAGTTAGCACGTAATTGGGTTTGGAATTAAGGCCAACCCAATTATGGGCCAGTTGGGCCCATGTAAGGACTGTGTTGGGCCCAATGAGAGGCCCAAACAATGACCCAATAGTTGGCACCGTCGTGGCACAGTCTCCGAGACTATGTCAGGTGGTGGTACCGCCGGTTTGGGCGGTGGTACCACCCAGACACAGCATCCAAGAGGCTGCAGGCGGTGGTACCGCCTAGTATGGGCAGTGGTACCGCCCAATGCTAGGTGGTCTGGGCGGTAGTACCGCCTAGTGTCAGAAATGACACTAGTGATGGTACCGCCCATACCCGGGAAAACCAGGATGAGATATTTTTAGGCTCCAAGTTTGAATCAGCTTGAAGCCTATAAATACCCCTCTCATCCCTGGTTAAGGCACATAAGACTTGAGAGTCAAAATAGAAAGAAATGCTGCTGCAATCATGTGTGAACTCCTCTCAAAAGTTCTAAGTGTTAGAATAGTTTGAGAGAGGAGTAAGTGGGGGTGTAAAGGTTATCTCCTAAACCTAGTAAAAGGATAATCGAGTTAGAAAAGGTGGTTGGTCTTTGCCTATTGAAGGAAGACCGCTAGTAGATGCCGATGGCCTCAATGGAAGAGGAATCGGCAGAGTGGATGTAGGTCACGACGACCGAACCACTATAAAATTGGCGTGTTCTCTAGTTTGCATTTACTTCCTGCCATTTACATACTGCAAACTGAATCTTTATTTGCCTACTGCATTCACTTCATATACGAACGAGATTTCAAGCTATCTTTCCGAGTTTGGTTTTTAACGTACGAAAGAGGTTTTTTAAACCGACGTAATTTACCGCTGCACTAATTCACCCCCCCTCTTAGTGCCGACCCCTTTCCTAACAACATGTACACCCGTTTTATGAATGTCGTCAATGGTTTAAAAGCACTTGGTAGAAGTTTTTCAGATTTTAGACTTGTAAACAAAATTTTACGTTCTCTTAATAAGAATTGGGATTCAAAAGTAACGGCAATTCAAGAATAAAAAATTTTGAATACCTTTCCGATTGAAGAACTAATAGGGTCTTTAAAGACCTATGAAATGACGTGCAATGCACGTGAAGAACTTGAGAACCACTTTCCAAAGAACATGAAGGATTTCGGACTATGAACAATCGAAGACTACTCGAGCATAAGCTCAAGTGATGGTGAACATGACCTCCTCACTATGAAATTTAAAAGGTTCATGAAACAAGAGTTAAAGAACAAAAATAAACTTAAAAAGAACGCAACTACTTGCTATGAATGCAAGAAGAATGAAGCTCTTTAGGCGAATCAAGCTCATCCGAAGATGAGGAGAAAATCAACAAAGGCGAGGTAGCAAACTACTCCTTAACGGCTTTTGACGATGAGGTAATCAAAATGCCTTTAGTTTATTTTGAAATTACTTGATGTTTTTCATGAATTATTTTTAATTTGGTTTAGAAAAATTATATAATTTTTCTAAACCAAATTAAAAATAATTCATGAAAAACATCAAGTAATTTCAAAATAAACTAAAGGCATTTTGATTACCTCATCGTCAAAAGCCGTTAAGGAGTAGTTTGCTACCTCGCCTTTGTTGATTTTCTCCTCATCTTCGGATGAGCTTGATTCGCCTAAAGAGCTTCATTCTTCTTGCATTCATAGCAAGTAGTTGCGTTCTTTTTAAGTTTATTTTTGTTCTTTAACTCTTGTTTCATGAACCTTTTAAATTTCATAGTGAGGAGGTCATGTTCACCATCACTTGAGCTTATGCTCGAGTAGTCTTCGATTGTTCATAGTCCGAAATCCTTCATGTTCTTTGGAAAGTGGTTCTCAAGTTCTTCACGTGCATTGCACGTCATTTCATAGGTCTTTAAAGACCCTATTAGTTCTTCAATCGGAAAGGTATTCAAAATTTTTTATTCTTGAATTGCCGTTACTTTTGAATCCCAATTCTTATTAAGAGAACGTAAAATTTTGTTTACAAGTCTAAAATCTGAAAAACTTCTACCAAGTGCTTTTAAACCATTGACGACATTCATAAAACGGGTGTACATGTTGTTAGGAAAGGGGTCGGCACTAAGAGGGGGGGTGAATTAGTGCAGCGGTAAATTACGTCGGTTTAAAAAACCTCTTTCGTACGTTAAAAACCAAACTCGGAAAGATAGCTTGAAATCTCGTTCGTATATGAAGTGAATGCAGTAGGCAAATAAAGATTCAGTTTGCAGTATGTAAATGGCAGGAAGTAAATGCAAACTAGAGAACACGCCAATTTTATAGTGGTTCGGTCGTCGTGACCTACATCCACTCTGCCGATTCCTCTTCCATTGAGGCCATCGGCATCTACTAGCGGTCTTCCTTCAATAGGCAAAGACCAACCACCTTTTCTAACTCGATTATCCTTTTACTAGGTTTAGGAGATAACCTTTACACCCCCACTTACTCCTCTCTCAAACTATTCTAACACTTAGAACTTTTGAGAGGAGTTCACACATGATTGCAGCAGCATTTCTTTCTATTTTGACTCTCAAGTCTTATGTGCCTTAACCAGGGATGAGAGGGGTATTTATAGGCTTCAAGCTGATTCAAACTTGGAGCCTAAAAATATCTCATCCTGGTTTTCCCGGGTATGGGCGGTACCATCACTAGTGTCATTTCTGACACTAGGCGGTACTACCGCCCAGACCACCTAGCATTGGGCGGTACCACTGCCCATACTAGGCGGTACCACCGCCTGCAGCCTCTTGGATGCTGTGTCTGGGTGGTACCACCGCCCAAACCGGCGGTACCACCACCTGACATAGTCTCGGAGACTGTGCCACGACGGTGCCAACTATTGGGTCATTGTTTGGGCCTCTCATTGGGCCCAACACAGTCCTTACATGGGCCCAACTGGCCCATAATTGGGTTGGCCTTAATTCCAAACCCAATTACGTGCTAACTATGAAATTTAAGACATACTTAAGTTAAATAAGTTTGTAAGTCTTGGTTTCTTCCAGCGAGCTTCCGACGATCTTCTGGCGAACTTCCGACGATCTCTCGGCAATGTTCCAGTGGACTCCTAGCAAGCTCCTGGACTTTATGATGATCTTCTTGGTGAGTACCAATGAGCTTCTCTAGCAAGCTCCGAGACTTCTCAGCTGGTTCCGACAAAACTTCCGACGAACGTCCGGACTTCCAACGAACTCTCGAACTCCAAATGAAATGGCGTCCTTGACTCTAGGACTTCATTTTGCTTTATACCTTGCTATCATAGTTAATCCTGCACATGTAAAAACATACTTCGATCTAGACAATTAATACTAAGCATTAATCATGTTGTTCGGCATGTCATTGGTCCATCGATGCTTCATCCGATTCTTTGGCGCATCATCCTCTCTTGCGGTCTATTGCCCAATCGGCCAGTTGACTCCGCAACTCCGATATCCTTAGCGCAATATATGCTCTTCTTAGCCCAATGCCTAAATCCATGGCCCAAATCCTTCTATCGATACGTCGCCCGATCCTCCGGCCCGACGTCCAATCTTCTGACATGTTTTCCTCCGGCCCAACATGATTCTTCCTGCTTTAATTGTCTCATCCTGATCGAAGCATCTTGCATCACTCAAAACATAGATTAAATCATAAACACTTACCAATTGGTTTCATCATCAAAATCTGAGATTCAACAATCTCCCCCTTTTTTATGATGACAACCAATTGATGACGAAGTTAACTAAACTCCCCCTATCAATATGCCATATTGATAGAAACTCTTGGATTAAAAAATCCAAGCAACATGTTATCATAAACTTGTACAAAACATCATACTTCTCCCCTTTGTCATCAACAAAAAGGAGAAGTTCCAACTATCAAGTGTTTAAACATATAAGTTCAAATCGTTGCATAATAAACATCAAGTTTTATCATCATGCAAGCTAGCAAAAATTTTACAGCATTTTAAAACATGCAAGCCAGAAATTTTGAGATGTTCAAGAAAGAAACTCTTGCTTCTTGAAATATATAATTTTGTAAATTTTGCTAGATGTGCAAGTTAGCATGTTTTGCTTATTGAGATAAGCAAGCTGGCAGTGGTATTGCCTGAACCCAAGAAACCCGGGATGAGATATTTTTAGGCTCCAAGTTTGAATCAACTTGAGGCCTATAAATACCCCTCTCATCCCTAGTTAATACACACAAGTATTGAGAGTAAAAAGGAAAGAAACTCTGCTGTAATCTTGTGTGAAACTCCTCTCAAAGTTCTAAGTGTTAGAATAGTTTGAAAGAGGAGTGAGTGGGGGTGTAAAAGGTGGTTGGTCTTCGCCTATTGATGGAAGACCAATAGTGGATGCCGGTGGCCTTGACGGAAGAGGAATCGGCGGAGTGGATGTAGGTCATGACGACTAAACCACGCTTTCAAGTTAACTGCAAACTGCCTTCAATACTTTTATGAACACGCTTTCAAGTTAAGTTTTCAAAATCGATTTTTATCGTATGAAGAGATTTTTTGGAACCGACATTTTTACCGCTACACTAATTCACCCCCCTCTTAGTGCCGACTCTTTTCCTAACACTTATGACATGTTCCACTGGCCCAACATGATTCTTCCTGCTTTAATTGTCTCTCCCTGATCGAAGCATCTTGCGTCACTCAAAACGTAGATCAAATCATAAACACTTATCAATTGGTTTTATCATCAAAATCTGAGATTCAACAGGACTAACTATGATCGTAAGAAAGACAAAATGATTAAAGAAGGATCGAAGTTGGGCTATGATAGGACCCTAGCAGGGTTGGGTCCTACTCAACTAAGAAGTAGCTAATAAAACCCTATGAGATTGTAATAAACCCCACCTTGCTGCTTCTATCCTATAATGAAGAGTGGCTAGGGTTTATATTTGGGCCTTTGGGCTTCTTAGCCGTCGCCCCCTCTTATTGGGCTGGTTGGTTAGGGTTAAGGGCAAAAGGGATAACTCACTTAGGAAGTAGCCCCCTTAGGGGGTTAGAGCCCTATATAAGCATGTAGCCTCTATCTCTTTGAGAATAAGATCTATCCAATATTGCAGCCATTTGGCCGACTTCTAGGAGGGTGGAACCCCTAAGCGTTCCAAGGGTTGATCCCCCTCAAAGATCAATCTACATAAAATTCCTCTAGGGTTCTATCATTTGGTATCAAAGTAGCGATCTTGCTGCTTTTGCTGCCATCCCTGCTGCCCACCACCAACTAAGCAATTCCCACAATTGCTCTTGACGTCGCCATATCCACCGTCATCTTTTGCCGTAGATCAAATCAATCTATTGCCGTCACCTCCAATTGCATCAGAGATCTGGTATTTTCCAATCACTAATACCTTTTGCTGCTGCAATTTTCTATTCAAAATACCAAGAAGAAGTTTTCTTATCTATCCCATGCTATGAATTCCTTTCATCACAAAAGTTATCATCTTTATGAACGAAGGATTACTATAGAAAATTTCAGCCGCATATTATTACCTTTAACCAATCTATTTGCAACCCTTTTTGAACAAAATTTCTTATATGCTTCATAAATCATCTAAGATTGATCTATTGAGGAATTCATCTCTAAAAACATTCTTGTGTTGCTGTAAATTTTCGTCGCAAACCGCTGAAATTTTTCGACAAGAATTCTGCTATCGCAACTTGCACCAATTTTCTTACTGTTATACTGCTAAAATTTTCTGGATTAAATTGGTCATCATTGCTAAATCTAAACCAAGATCTTGCTATCAAATTACCTCCTCAAATCTCTTGGTTTTTGCTAGAAATTTCATCGAGAAACCATTGTTTCCTCGATGATAATTCTGCTCTTACAAGACAACACATATCTATAGCAACTTCCCATGATTTCTATCAAACCTTTGCTACCATCTACCACAGATCTAAGACTTTTTTTCCCTAACCTTCATCCACCACCATCATAGCCCTAAAGCTCTACCAAACCACACCCTCAAACTGCACCCAAAACAGCCACAAAACAACCCTAAACCACAGCCTACATCCACCAATCCACCAACCCTCTCTACCTCAACCTATATATGCCTTTAACTCGACAACAAAAGAGAAATCTTAACATTACAGATTTGGAGGCATATACTATGGCATCAGAGGAGGCAATCAATACTAAATTCAAAGCCTTCGAGGCATGAATGGTGGATAAGATTCAGACTCTCTTTACCGAACTCAGTTTGGGCCAACCACCAAGCCCGAAGAAATCATAACAAGGAGAGAGCTCTAACAAATCACACCAAGCCCGAAGAGATGACTTCCAAGAGAGGGGAGGCTCTATGATCGATCCCAACTATCCATGCATGAAGGAGACCCGATTGGTTGGATCTCGGGCACGGAGCGATATTTTCGGTACCACAAAATTGCGAACGCATCTATGGTAAAAATTGCAGCTGTACATCTTGAAGGGGATGCCTATTGAATCTCGAATTTTGATGATGAAGTCAATTGTAAATTATTTGATCTAATCTATATGTGGAGAAAAGTGTACAGGATTAACTACGATAGCAGTAAGACATAAAGCAGGTGTTATGCTAGAGTCAAGATCAAGATCTCATTGGGAGTTCGAGAAGTCTAGGAGCTTGCCAAAGATGCTCGTCGGAACTTACCAAGAAGATCATCGTAAAGTCTAGGAGCTTGCTGGGAGTCCGCTGGAGCATTGTTGACAGTTCGTCATATATTCATCGGAAGTACGTCGAAAGCTCGTCGGAAGAGCAATTGACGCACCGAAATAAGAAGTGCAGTAATCATGTCTTAATTGTCATAGTTAGAGCATAAATTAATTTAGGATTGGGAGGTAATCTCATTAACTTAATTAGGGGCCAATTGGGTCCTTAACAGGGCTGAATTGGGCTGAATTTGAGCACCCAATTCAGCCTCTAAATTCTTGGTCGGTGGTAGGGCGGTGGTACCATCGGCAGTTATTGCTGCCAGCGGTGGTACCACCAGAGCTCAGTCTCCGAACTCTGTCAGGCAGTGGTACCGCCTAGACTGGCCGATGGTACCACCCAGTGTCAAGTGTCAGGCGGTGGTACCGCCAGTACCCCAAAAATCCAAGATAAGACACTTTTTGGCTCCAATTTTAAGGCCATTAGGGCCTATAAAAACCCTACGTTTTTCTGCATGAAAGGGCACGAAAAGTATTGAGATAATCGTGAGTTATTCGGGTGTAAAAGTGTTATAAACAAGTGCTAGAGTCCTCCCTTTCTAAGTTTTGAGATCATTCAAGAGAGGTGTGAGACTTGTAAGGGTTCTCTCCTAAACCCGTGAAAAGGAGAAAGCACTGTAAAAGGTGGTTGGTCTTTACCTATTGAAGGAAGGCCTTTAGTGGACGCCGGTGACCTTGTCTGAGGAGGAATCCGAAAGTGGATGTAGGTCACAATGATCGAAACACTCTAAAACTTGATTTGCATTTACTTTGGGCAATTTACTTTTATAGCAAACTGCCTCTCCACCTTATTGTACTTTTACTATGCCTACATCTCACATATGCTTTCATGTAAATAACTTCCAAGATCAGTTTTAATCGTTTGAAGATTTTACGAAACCGACACTTTTCATTTGTGCAATTTACATTACTGCAAATCTCCTTAATCTTCTCTTACACTTTTACGAAAAGCTTTCAAGTTCCAATTATCTCCGAAATGGATTAAATCAAAACCATTTTCGTTGGAATCAGTTTTAATCGAAACAAAGTCTTTCGAAATCGAAAAGTTTTCTGCTGCACTAATTCATCCCCCCTCTTAGTGCCACTCTTGATCCTAACAATTGGTATCAGAGCAAGGTTCACTCTCATTTGGTTTTAAGCCCAAGAGAGATAGCGTTTGTCGGCAACATAGAGGGCCATTCAATTATATGTCTGCCCATGTTCAATGGGACGGATTACACATATTGGAAGACTAGAATGAGGATCTTCCTAATTTCAATGGACTTCAAATTATGGAATATTGTAGAAAATGGGTTTCAAAAGTCTTCTCTTCCAATGAATGATTGGAATGAGTTGGAGAAGAAGACTTTTGCTTTAAACGCAAAGGCTATGGATGCCTTATTTTGTGCATTAAATAAAAATAAATTTAATCGAGTATCGATTTGTGAAATGACTTTCAACATTTGGCACACACTCGAAGTGACTCATGAAGGCACTAGTAGAGTGAAGGAGTCAGAAATTAATCTTTTGGTGCATTCTTATGAGTTGTTTCGAATGAAACCGAGTGAGACCATTGGAGACATGTACACCCAATTTACGGATGTCGTCAATGGTCTAAAAGGACTTGGTAAAAGTTTCTTGGATTTTGAATTTGTTAATAAGATTTTAAGATCCCTTCCAAAAAGTTGGGACCCTAAAGTAACAGCCATTCAAGAGGCCAAAGATCTAAATAATTTTCCTCTTGAATAACTAATTGGGTCACTAATGACCTATGAAATGACAT